>QEOT01007359.1:0-32276 GCA_003123785.1 Pterocarya stenoptera | reverse complement strand
ATGCTACGCTTTTGGAGCAAAGCGACATGTGGCCGCACCATAAGCGACCTGTCACCATAAGGGAGGTGACCCAAGGGAGGCAAAGAACTTTCCAGACTTTCTTCAGAAAGAATGACCTCAAAACGAACTCTGTCAAGGTGTTTATGCGCCCTTCCACGGACCATCGCAAGGTGCGTCAATTCGTAAGGGGTGGATATTGGATGCACGGTCTTATCCTCTAGAACCATTCCCCAATCTGTCTGTATGGGAAACTCTCGGCGGCTCACTTGGCCCGCCGAAAACTTCCAACCATAGCCTGAGACAAAGAAGAACTTGGCGGACTAATTTTTTACCTTGCAGTACCATTGCTCCAAGGTAACCAGTGCATGAGATGCCTTGAAGCTGCATGCATTCCCTTTTAGGCGCAACACTCTGTAGGCAAGAAGAAACTGGCGGCTAGTAAGGTCCGCATCTTCCAGGTAGGATTTCAACAAAGCTCGTCGCCAAATAATGTTGCAGCATATCAATAACTGCCAGGCGTTCGGGTGCAACTGAGAAGGGACCAAGTCGAGGTGGTCCAGAGGCTCATGGATAGGGCGAGGGAATGGCTATCTAAAGCCACACAAGAACATAGAAGAGTATAGGGCTACCTTGTTAGAGTGGTTCTCTGAATCAACGGCACCCTCGTCAAGGCCAAAAACTTCAATGGTAACGAATTCTGACACTCGATGAGTGAAAGCTAAAGAGGCCAATGTGGACTTATCAGTAGACGAGCACCACCCACTATCCAAAAACACTGGCCATACATCAGCAGAAATGCTGGGTTGAACAGATTTTTTAGAAGCCATTATTGCCAAAACGCGAAGTAATAAGGGAGACTGGTTGAAGAGAAGAAAATTTGAAAAGATAAGAATGGCGGGACAATCGCAAAGTAATGGGAGCAAGTCAGGGCCCACTCCCACGTTTTATAAAAGAAGGTGGCGGTTAGACTTCCATAAGTCATGACAACTAGGGTACTTGCCTCTTCAATTTCCGGAAGTGTGGTTCACGGAGCGACGTCAACACAAAAAGCATCCTAACACCTTTTCATTAATAAGATGTGATGAAAAGATGAGACCATCATAAGGAGACATAGCCAAAAGTAACTGACTCACAAGAGCTTCTCGGACAGCAGAAAATCTAAATACAGTACCCGACCTTGGTTGGAAGGTGGGGTAAAGTCATGATAAAATTTCCACTGTACTCGTCCGGTGAGAATTAGCGGGCTAACGGTAAGGGGATTCCCCCCCCCCCAATGCCCAAAGGGCCCAGCGAAATCTGGCCCACTAGGAGAATCACATGTACGTAACCTGTGGGATGAATGGTGCAGCAGAGGATGGGACTCGTCGGGACTCGTTGATTTGAGATCCCTCAGATAGTGTCCAATCATCAAGCACCCGCCTACACAGCAGGTATGAAATACGGAGGATCGTTGATCTACTGACAAAGAAAGCATGAAAGGACTAGCGGAGAGGTAGACCAAGAAGAGAAGATTGGAGAATCACGCAGCATTTAATGGCTCCGCAGCCCGGATGACGCGCTACATTAATGACGCTATCGCAGACCCACGCCACATAATGGGACCATCGCAGAACCATGCCGCATTTAAAGGTTTTGACAGAATGAATAGTACGAGGACTTCAGACCTCATAGTAACAGGCATGATCTGCTCTTCGAGCTGGTAGTATAAATAGTTGATCCCAGGTACGAGGAAACTCTCTCTAATCTCTAGAATTTCTTACTTATTTACTACACTCTAAGAACACTTACTGACTTTGGCATCGGAGAGTCTCCATCCCCTAGGCCGCCCTCTCAAAGCCGCATACATTCTTCTCTTTGCAGGGCCCATTGTGAAGACCTAAGTTGTTAGAATCTAGCCCAAGGGTATGCGAAACACAGCATCAACATAGCCCATAGGAGAATAAAGAGTAACAATATATATACAACACATTTCATAACAAATTAGAGAAGTCAAATGTGGCAAGCCAACAGCTAGAAAGGGGTGAAGTGACTAAAGGCTCATAAATATAAGACATAAAGGAAGGAAAATAAGACTAAAAAGGAAAGACATGTGACCAAGAGGCCAGGGGACTATTTTTCTTCTAGCCTTCTACACAATTTGGATATCTCATCCAAGCCCTCGTTCTCTCTTTATTAATGCTTAAATTCACATAACAGGTCGAAATGGAGGAAAGAATTATCCTTGGCCCACGATGGTGATTCAGGCTTCAATGCGATGTTTTTTGCGTTTATCCATGAAATACGTAATAAATAAGCTAAATAAAAATAAAGGGAGACACAGAGATTTATGTGGTTCGGCATAATGCATACGTCCACGGGTTGTTTGAAGGCGAAATCCACTATAACGGGTGATTTTACAATCTCTCATAGCCTCATATATTGCTCAATACAATAGAAGAATTTAAGAAAGATCTTTTAGAGTTGTAGTGAAATTTGGGCATAAGGAGCTTCTGATTAGTGTCCTTGTGGAGAGTCTCTCCGTTGTGTGAGAGATCTCCTCACATATATATATAGATATATATATATATATATTATATAGGTTTATTTCCTTGGAGTGATTGCCTTGTAAAGCCTTTTCTTTTTAAGAGTCTGAATCCACTTATCCTATCTCTTCTTGGCTTTATCTCTTAACTTAATTTTCGACCTTATCTTGAGGCTAAATTGTAGGTTGCTAATTTAACACCTACACTCCTTCTCTTCATCTCAATTATCATTATATTAGTGAGCTAAGAGTGACTATAAGAGCTCATACAAAAATAAGAGGACTTTATTCATCTAAAATTATATTTCATCTCACTATTAAAACGAGCTCTTAATTTAAATATTACTATCGTAGATCATTAGCACTGATTGGTAAGAAAAATGCATGATACCAAAGAATAATAAAAAAAAATATTTAATCAATACATTAATGTTTGAACTTCTTCAACTTTATTCCAAGGAGGAATGGACCACATGGAGTTAACCTTACGACATGAGCCTGACGTAATTGTTTCGGGCTGGGGGCAGTAGGACCGGGTTCTGAATTAACAAATACCGGCTTAGTAAAGGGCTAAAGACACCCTGGTTCTTGCCTAATTAATCAGTAATTATAAATCTTTTTCTTTTCTTTTCTTTTTTATAAGCTAGCCGCCACTAATCATCAATCATTAATCTTTTAACCTTTAAAAACGAAATTCCCACGTGATCAAATATAGACATATGCAACATGCCATTAACAATTATTTCTACTTTCTCAAGTGCAGACCCCCTTACTTTGGCACCATTAGTCTCACGTCTCCCTTCGCTTTCTTATCCCACCACGTGATTACATATAATTATATATATATATATAATCACGATTAGTAGATATTTAGGACGATAATAAGATGAAATATGATAGTTTTAGATAAAAATTAAAATAAAATAAAATAAAATGTTATTAGAATATTATTTTTTAATATTATTATTATTTTAGAATTTAAAAAAATTGAATTGTTTATTATATTTTGTGTGAAAATTTAAAAAAATTGTAATGATCAGATGAGATGAAACATTATCTGAATCTAAACAAATCCATAAGTTTGAATAGTAAGATAAGAATTTTTTGTTTTACATGAAAGTCAAAATATTATTTTTTAATATTATGATTGTTTTAGGATTAAAAAAATTGAATTGAGATTAGAAAAAAATAAATTATTTATTATATTTTATATAAAAATTTAAAATATTATGAAAATTTTCTGCCTCGTTCCACTTGCCAAACTTATCCAAATGTATTTATTGAGAAATAAGAAAGATTGATATTTAATATAAAATACTAAAATCTTATCAAAATATATATATATATATACAAAATACTAAAAAGCCGTAACAAAAATCTTCAACAAACAGTCTAAGAACAAGGGGGTCGGCTGGCACGCTTTTTAATTATCTGCCCATATGAAGGGCATTTCAGTACACTCACGCCTATATAAGCAGCGCCTGTCCAAGTGCCAACAAACCAAACCAAACCAAACTAGAATTCGCAGCAACTGCTCCAACAATCTCTGCTCTTCGCCGACGTTTTGATCTCCGAAAAGATTCAGAGAGAGAGAAAAATATCAAATCAGATGGCAACAGGTGCTAGGAGTGATATGATCAACGGTGGGAGCTTCTCCGGGAGGCTTTCTGGCCGTCCGATTCCAAAGAGGGGTCAGGTGAAGCTGGGCATAGTGGTGGGATTGGCTCACTCTGTTGCTTCCATCTTCTCTGTCCGTAGAAGATGAGCTGCTTCTCAATTCTCTCACTAGAAACTCAGAACCCAATTTTGATGAGGATTAGAGAAACCCAGAGAGAGAAGAGTGTTTTGTAAAAAGGAAGTTTGTATATATTATCATATTTCTTTGTTTTTCTGTTCAATATTCATTGTGTTCGATCATCTTTTTCCTTTACCAGTCTCTCTCTTTCTCGTCTGCAATGGTCTTGACTAATAAAAACGTACACACGTAAGTGAAGTAAAAAGTAAACGGTAAAGTAAGTTATAAGAAACGAAGTAAAACATGACGAATATGAAAAAAAAAAATAGTAAAGTGAAATTTCAGTTTTTTTTTTAATTTTTTAAACGATTATAAAATAGAATTATTACATTTCGTTATATCTTTATCAGAAAAAATGATAGGCAGGATCTATTATATTCAATAACGAAAAAAGAAATTATAGTTGAATTAGATTTGAGTTTATATTCTAAAAGAAGTAGTCAACAACATAATGTGAGCCCTTTAAAATCAATACATGACACTAATAATAGCAGCAATCTGTATTCTCAACACATAAAACTATCCAAAAAATTAGTTTAATTGTTGAGTACATGACATCCTGATAATAAAAGAACCTGAATCCTCAACACACAAAGTTATCTAAAAATAAGTGTAATTGTTGAGTACATGACACACTCATAATTGTAGTAACCATCTTTGTTTATCACCACCATTACCATCCATTTTTATCACTTAGTCAATGTTCAAGTTTTCTACATGACCAAATATTCAATATAAATATATTACGCCAGAGGTTTCAAATAGAGCAACAAATAACAAATTTTCAAATAATTACAAACAACCTTTCATATTACTGATAACATAAAAAAAAAAATGCAACAATTTGCCAAAAAGTAATTAGTCTTTGATAAAAATAAAATGTACAAAGGTTCATAGCACTAATAATATATAAAAATCTATAAAATACACTATTAAATACATCTTATAAAAATTGAGACAGAGAAAAAATTTCATACACAAAAACTCCCTTTCAGATTTGTTATTAGAAATTAACAATTATCAACACCAACAATAACATTGTTTAAATCAATTCAAATAAGCCCTATAAACAAAAATCATCTTTCAGACTTGCTCAATTTAACATATTAATCTAAATAAATGTAATGAGAGAAAAAAAATTTCTTACTGGTGGTGGGAGGCTCAGTTTGAAGAGGCAGACACTGGTGCTTGTTCGTGGACAGCAGTTCAGATTTTCGTTCAGTACAAAATGAAAAGGTGTAAGAAATTTGAAAGGGCAACTTCGATGGGTCCTCTTCGTTAAGTACCAAATGAAAAGTTGGAAGAAATCCGTTTGCTTTCACTTTTCCATTTCGTTTGCTTTCATTTCTTTTTCCATTTCTTTTGATCAAAAATTGTGGGGTCAAACGTGTGGGGTCTTAAGCCTTCAGTTTTCTTTTGCTATCACGTGTGGGGTTGTATAAGTTTTTTTGTACGTTTTCTTTTAAGCAAAAAAAGCATTTCCCTATCAAACATATATTCATTTGTAGCTTTGCCAAAAGGAAGGAAAGGAAAATAAAAAGACGTGCAAATGGTTAATCCCTGTAGGGGTAAATTTTAATCAAAAAATTATTAAATTAGTTCGAATTGGACTAGTTTTGAATCGGTCCGGTTCGAGACCGGTTCTTATAATTCATAAACTGGCCGGAACCGGTCCGATTCCGATTTTAGAATTTTCCGAACCAGTTCCAACCGGTTGATAAAATATATATAAAAAATAATATTTTATATATAAGTTTTATAGATAATGTATAATTATATGTGAAATTTATATATAATATAATTATATATCATATTTGAAATAATTTCATATTATAATTTATAAATTTTAACATAAAATATTAATCTTAAATATGAACATTTATAATTTATTTAATCATATGCTATTAATATAATTATATTATAGCTGGAATGAAATTGAGTTATACATGAGATGAATATGGATTAACATATATAGATTGGGATCAACTGTTTGTTTTTTATTTTTTATTTTTTGGTATGGTGTAAATGTGGCAGACGCAATATCCTCAAATATAATCAGAAAAATATACAAGATTGAAATAGGCTACATTTGGGGAAGTAGTCCTAATTATAGCTAGTTCTTTTGTGACAATATATTCTTATGCGAGTACTACCATATATCCTAATATATAAATATATATTTATTTATATATATATAAGATACTAAAAGATAAAAAGCACTATGCAAAGCTTTATGTATCAAAGAGCACAGTTGCTTAAATCTTTCCCTTGCCTATCTAATATATAAGACCAGATTCAAAGTCCCTATATGAGATGAAGGTCGTGACTACTAACTATATCTTACCATTTATTCGGCCCCCTCCCCAAAAATATAAATTTCTAACTGTTATTAATTATTTTAGGTACTGCATACATATCATTAGCAAACTCCAGATAATTAAAGACGTTCTTAATCACTTCAAAAAATCAGAAAATCAGACCGGACCAGATTTAAAACTAGTAAAATTAGAAGTACCGGTTTACGAGAGTAATCAGTGCGTAATCGATTTTGAAAAATACAAAACCGGTCATACCGGTTCGGTCTAAGATTTTGTCCAAAATCAAACCAGTTACACTCATAGTAATCCCACTCCAAAGCACTTCCCAAAGAGAGGAATACAGTGACCCGTTTGGATTGAGAAACTATCTCAACTCATTTTATTTCATCTAGTCATTACAGCTTTCTCAAATTTTCACACAAAGCATAATAAATAATTCAAATTTTTTTTAAATCCCAATTCAAAATTTTCAAATATCAAAACGATAATAATATTAAAAAATAATATTCTAGTAATATTTTATTTAACTTTTAACTTTTATCTAAAACCATCTCATTCTATCTCTTATCCAAACGAGACTATATCCACGCACAAAGTTAACAAAAGCTACCCACCACGCCCATATGGCAGCCACACTTATTCATGTTATGTCCCCTTTTCTTTAAAAGTTCAAACGCGTGAGATGGATGATAGTTTTGTTATATTAAAAAATTTTTTTAATGGGGTGTCATAATTTTATTAATTAGTTGTTTGAAGTCGAATTAAAATATTTATAATATGTGAAATAATGAATAACAAAACTCAAGTAAATAACTATTCGAAGCTATTTCGACCTAGACTCAACTCGTTTATAGCCCTTTGTGTGATGTGATAGATCAAGAGAAAACCTTTTGATCTAAGTGCATTCTCAACCGGTGTCCTATTTCACGGTTATCTCTAAATTATGGAAAAAAATTAAGGGAAGAATTGAAAAATTTCCTCACATCTCATTTCCTATTTTAGGATTTTGATTTAGGGGATGAACAGTGATTTTCTAAATATAGGGAATCACTATTCATCCCCTAAATCATGTTTTATCAATATTTTATTTTAAAAAATTAAATTATTCTTTTAATCATCTACACTTCTCTCAAATTCATATTTATTATAGTTTTAAATAATAATTTTAAAAATAATTTAAATAATTACTAAAATATAAAAATAAAAATAAAAATACTATCATATCTGAAAAATTAATTAAATTTTTGTTTAAAATATTCACTAGAGGAATAGTTCAAAACGTAAGAAAAAATATTGAGTAATTAAGCTTATAAATGGAAGTGAGAGAAAAAAGTAATAAAAAAAGAATAGAAGAATATTATTTTAATAGAATAAAGAAATAATAAGGAATGGAATGTAAAGGTTTTTTAAAGATGAGCAAAATTTAGGATAAAATTATAAGGAGTGTCATTTTTTGCTAAAATTTAGAGAAAAATTTAGCAAACCGGATGCAAATGTTCTAATACGGCAATACTTGTGTCACAAATATTAATTGCTCTATATTATTAAAAAGTGCAATTCGTATAATTGTATAAACTTGTACGACTTTGTGTTTACTACTTGTATAATAATAAAAATATATATATATAAGTTCATAGTCAGTATATTTAAGTATTTAAAAGGAGAAGAGAAATCATGTTTCTAATCCCTTATATATTTAAGTTTACATGAATATACAAAATTATAGATAAAGTTATAAGATTTCATAAAAAAGTATTAGTTATTATCAAAATTAAATAGTTCATGAACAAATTTGAGCTCCTTCCACAAATAAATTATAAACAGAAATTCTACTTACAACCGCTTAGGGGAATCGCCGCGTAACCGGCAGCCACGTGGAAAATGAAATTGTGTTTCATATATACCAAACGACCGCGTTCCATCAGTTTTTCCCTCCCTCTTGAAGAACTGCTCCCTTCGTCTTTCCACAAAAGAACACAATCCTTCCTCCTAAATAGACGAAGTCGTGGTCACAGCTTCCTCATTTGCAAGTTCTTCTTCTCATCTTCTTCCTCAAGCTCCTAACAAGAATCAAGTCCTCCATTAAATAGGAATATGCCTAGACCCCCAAAATATCCGGGAAAATAAATCAACCCACAGTGACAAACACATGGCGACAAGCACAAATGCAACCCATGGCGACAAGCACAGTTGCAATGCACGGCGACCCCCAAAATATCCATAAGAGCACAAAATCTTAGGTGAACCGGACTTCAACTCATGACGACAAACACAAATGCATATTTGGTACCCAACACAGTAGTGTGTGTGATCTTGAATACCCAACACAGATTCGGTACCCAACACATGAAAAACCCACCAGCTGGTTCACCAGATCATCACTACAGATTTGGTTCTCGTACCCACAATGCGATGTCACTCTCTCTCTTTCTCAGATGTTTTTTCTCCTTTCTTCATCTTTTTCTCCTTTGAGATTTATTGGTTTGGGTTTTAATTCCTCACCAAATTGTAGTTCCATACTTGAAATCGAAGGGAAGCTTGGAGTATCTCAATTTCATGGGAAGAGAAAAATTAGCTAAAGAAGGTCCTTCGTCGTCGGTCTTTGTGTGGGGTGGTGGAAGACAAATGCTTGAAGATGGAAGGGAGGTCTGGAAATGGGGGAAAAGGGAAGACGGAGGGAAGATAAAAAGGATGGGGGACAACTCTTAGACGAAAATGAAAACAGAAAGGCTAACAAAGGAGGAAAAACGGCGTCGTATTATGTTGCCATGTGGGATGTGGTTTCCCCGCGGTTCCCCACGCTGGTTTCCTATAGAGTTTTTCAATTACAGATGAACTAGTTTACCTCCATTACTTATTTAAATCGTACACTAAAAAAAAGTTTGTAATATTCTAATTAAACTTGAATCTATTTGTCTTTAAACACATGAAAAATTCTATTCATAAGACTCACACACCATACACTACTCTTTTTGTTATTTTTTTAAATTTTTTTTCTTATCAAATATATGATATATGGATGATGAGTAGAAGAAGTCAATTATTTTAAGAAGAATAAAACTAAAAAATATTAAAAAATATAAAATATAAAAGAAAGTGTGGTTTGTGGTATATGAGGCTTATGAATAGCAAGACTGTTACTCTGTTTTTCTTTTCTGGTGCTCATGAAGTACTTTATTATATAATATGATAAGTACTTTAGGTCCTATTAATTAATTAATTAATTAGTGTCTTCCATTCTCATAACATGTATGGACAAATACTTTAAAACTTGCAGCCTTCACACTGCTTTCAAAACTAATCAACAGCTTTAAATTATTGTTGTTCCTCCAAACATTGGAACTAATTGATAAATACTTTATAGCTCTAAATTAGTCAACTTCAATGTTATATCACTCAAGAGACTTTCAAGTTTCTTTGGAAAATAATTTTAGGATGATCCTCTATCCGATCAAAAAACATGCAACCAAATCAAATTTTATAATCTATTTTATAATTTTAATTTTGTACATTATATTTGTAATGAAGAGTCTTTGTCTCATAGTTTTGAATTTCGTTCCATTCTGACTGGAATGCTCAAAATTTTCTGTTTTGATATAGTACTCGATTCAATATATATATATATATATTTTTTTTTTTTTTTCTGTTTCGTTCTAAATTTCAGTCTGTTTTAGCCAATTGTAAACTGTATTTCATTTCATTTTGTTTAGAAATCTTCGATTCTTCTATATAAATATATACACACATGTACAAATACATATATAATACATACTTACATATACATGTATAGCTAATCTCGAAATAGTATATTTGGAATGCACTAATATTGAAATATTTATTTCTGTACTTAAATCATCACTTGAAAGAAAACTTAAAAATACTTTGCCTAAACTTTCCACCCCGTAGTTCTCTACTTTTTAATTAGTGGAATGCTTGCTTAAATAAATGAATACAGCTAATGGGAAAGCAAGAGGGCACCGCAAATCATGACACACTGACTCACTTTTGGACATATATTTCTATTTCTATTCCTAGGAAAGCAAAGCTAATGGGAACGCAATGGGCAGGTGATCATTATGCATCTTTGGGAATGTAATTTCTCTCACCTTTGGAGTAGTAGAAGTCGTCTTGACTCTTAAAAAAGCAAAGCTAACGGGAACGCAATGGGCACGTGAGTATTTTTATTAAAAAATTATTATTATTATTATTATTATTATTTTAATGTAAATCTTATATTTACTTATTATTTATAAAAAAAAATTAATATTTTACGTATTTTATGACTATAAATATTATTTTTCAAGATAAACACATTGCTACTCAATTTGATCAAGAAATTAATTTTTTAATATAAATCTCATATTTACTTAATTTTGTCTTAAGAAGTAGAAAAATACAGACAGACTCGAGAAGGCTTTGAATTGAATGGATTCTTTTTTTTTTTTTTTTTGAGTAAAAAANTTAAGCCCCATCTCTTTGCAGAAAAGAGCTGCTAAAAGAAGGCCCTGAGCTTCAGCCTCAAATGGATTGCCTTTCGACCATCTGGCAGCTCTGAGAGTCCCTATGACTTGACCCTTATGATCTCTAATTATCACTCCCACCCCAATCTTCCCTATTCGAGTATTTAGAGCAGCATCCCAATTGATTTTGAAACTTCCCTCTGCTGGTTTAAGCCATTTAGTTTCCCTTTGAGGTGTCTGCATTGTATGCGTCTGGAGACTATAGTTTAATTCTTTGAAAAGAGCCATATCTTCTTTCGCTTTTTGTGAGATTATAGTAGGATGCGTGAAGCTTTTACCATGCACAACTTCATTTCTTCTGGTCCATATTCCCCTTAGAGTGACTGCCACTTCGTCGAGTTCATTGGGATCTAGCTGCTCCACTAAAGCATTCCACACATTGAAAAACATATCACTTTGGAAAGTCATTTTTTGAACTCTAATACACCCCTGATTCCATACATCTCTAGTTGCTGAACATCCCCAGAGGACGTGGCCTGAGGTCTCGGGATCACTTCTACAAATTGGGCTGGTACTATCCTCCACAATCCTCCTCCTTTTCAGGTTAGCAAATGTGGGGAGAGCTTCACTACATGCTCTCCACAAAAATAACTTCACTGCAGGGGCTACTTTCAGCTTCCATAGAGTCTTCCACACAGCTTTGTCTCTTTGCTTCCTTGAAGTTTCTCCCTCTATCTCAAAATCCAAACTCCTCTGGGTATGATAACCACTCTTCACCGTGTACTGTCCAGTGGTGTTGGGCTGCCACACTAGCTTGTCTATTCTGCCTCCTATACTGATGGGAATGGATTTTATTGCCTCAATTTCCTGACTAGAGAATAGTTCTTGTAATAGGTCCTCCTTCCATATCTTCATGTTTGTGTCAATGAGGTCATTTACTGTTTCACACCAACATTCAGCAGCTCTAGGTGAGGAGATCCGGAAAGTTGGAAGGGAGGGAACCCAACTGTCCTTCCATATATTAATGCTATGCCCATTTCCCACCCTCCACATGAGTCCTTTTTTTAGTAGGGGCAGGCTTTCAAGAATGCTTCTCCATGCATATGAAGGCCTGGAGCCTAAACTGGCCTCCAAAAGGCCCACCTGTGGAAAATATTTCTGTTTGAAAACTTTAGCAACTAGTGAAGAGGGGTCTTGTAGGATCCTCCATATTTGCTTAGAAAGCAAGGCTATATTAAAAATTCTAAAGTCCCTGAATCCTAAACCCCCTAGATCCTTTGCCGAGTTGAGTTGGTCCCACGAGATCCATTGGATTTTTGAGGAGTCCTCATTATAACCCCACCAAAACTTCTTAAGGAGCTGGTTCAGTTTATTGGTGATTGATATGGGTAAGAGAAAGATCCCATAGAATAGGTTGGGATGGCTTGGAGCACCGACTTTAGAAGTATTTCCTTTCCTGCTGTAGATAAGTGCTTTGTTTTTCAATTCACCACTCGGGCCCAAGTTCTGTCTATAAGTGAGTGAAAGGCTGCCACCTTTGCTCTTCCTACCATTGCAGGTAGCCCCAAGTATTTGTCAAAGTTCCCTGTTGCTTTTATTCCAGCTAAGGAAAGGATGTGTCTTTGGGTCCCCGGCTGGGTATTTTTGCTAAAAAGGACAGAAGATTTCTCTTTATTAATAGCTTGTCCTGAGGCCTGCTCATATAAGTCTAAAATCCTTTGCAAGCTAGTCAACTCTTCCACCTTTGCTTGGCAGAAAATGAGGCTGTCATCTGCAAAAAATAGGTGGCTTACACGTGTAGATCCTTTTCCCACAGGAGCACTAGTGAGTTGGCTACATTCCTCAGCTGTTTTCAGCAAACCAGAGAGGGCTTCGGCACATAGTATGAATAGGTAGGGGGACAAAGGGTCCCCCTGTCGAATGCCCCTTGAGGGAGAAAATTTCTGTTGGGGCTCACCATTCACAAGAATGGAATAAGTCACTGAGTTAAGGCAATTCTGGACTAGTGATATCCAGTGTTGAGGGAATCCAAGTTTCTTCATCAAAGCCTCCACAAACCGCCATTCTACTCGATCGTAGGCCTTGCTCATGTCCAATTTAAGAGCCATGTATCCTTTCCTACCCTTCATCCTAGTATTCATAGAGTGTAGGACTTCATAAGCCACTAACATGTTGTCTGATATCAGCCTCCCAGGCACAAATGCGCTTTGGTTTATGGAAACAATATCCGGAAGGACCTCTTTTAGCCTATTAGCCAGTGTTTTAGACTCTATCTTATAAAGGACGTTGCAAAGGCTAATGGGTCTATATTCAGTCACCTTTGTCGGGTTCTTGACCTTGGGGATAAGTGAAATAAACGTGTCATTTACTTCTTTTAAGGACCCTCCATGATTAAGAAAGTCCAACACAAAGCTACTGGCCTCCCCACCCACCACTTCCCAATGTTTTTGGTAGAACTGAGCTGGGAAACCATCGGGGCCCGGAGAAACAAGGGGATTCATATGAAAAACAACATTTTTCACCTCCTCAGCAGTGAACTGCTTCATGAGGCTTTTTGACATCTCATCCGTAATTTTTGGGCTCAAAGTATTTAAACAAGCCTCAATATTAGTAGGTAGAGATGTAGTAAAGAGTGAAGTGAACGAACCTGTGAACACAGCTCCAATATCAGCCTGATCCACAACTAGTTCTCCATTTGTATTTGTTATAGATTTGATGGTATTCACTTTCTTCCTTTGGCTTGCATGCATATGAAAAAACTGGGTGTTCTTGTCTCCATTTTTGAGCCAGTGCTGTTTAGCCCACTGCCTCCATTTCATCTCTGTTTCAGCTAAAGACCTATCCACCTTCCTTTGTAGCTTTTGCACCTGGGTCATGTGTGAACCATCACCAGTATTTTGCAGGTGGCTTATACTGGCTAAATCTCGATTGGTTCCCTCTTTATCATGTTGATCATATTTTTGTTTCCATTGTACCAGCCCCCTTTGGCAGTAGTCAAGTTTGGTTCTTATACTGGATGCCTTTGTTTCTCCCTCAACCACCTTACTCCACACCTCCTTCACAATGTCCACACATTCCTCCTTTAGCTCCCAAGCAACTTCATACCTGAAAATTCTGGTTTTCCTGACCTTCTTGCACCCGAAGTGTTCCATGTTTACATGAAGGGGGGAGTGGTCAGATTTCACTGCTGCCATAACATTACAAGAGGCCGAGTTGAACTTGTCATTCCACTCCTTATTAGCCATTACTCTGTCAATTTTTTCCTTTACAAAATCTTTTCCACTTCTATTGTTTGCCCAGGTGAACTGCTACCCTTGATAATGGATGTCATGGAGATCACACACCTCAAGAGCCATCCTAAAATCTTCAATCTGCTTGTAAGATCTGCTAACACCCCCCATTTTTTCCTTTTGATGTAGAATTTCATTAAAGTCACCCGCACATAACCAAGCTGTTGGAGAGGAAGGTTTGAGCATCGTGAGAAGCTGCCAACTGCTCTTTCTTTTCGTTGCATCAGGATGGCTATAAAAACCAGTAAATTGCCAAGCGGATCTATCTCCTCCTTCATGGATAATTGCACTGATATGCCAACGGGTATAATTAAGGATTTTGACACTCCATTCATCTTTCCAGAGTATGGCTATACCTCCACTCAACCCCACACTCTCCACGGCAAAACAGCTTTCAAAATTTAGATTCCTTCTTACCTCATCCATCCGTGTATTATTACACTTAGTTTCCAACAAGAAAACTAAGTGGGGACACTTATCCTTATTCATTTTCCTAAGGATTCGAATTGCCCGAGGGTTCCCAAGCCCTCGACAATTCCATATTAGGAGACTCATTGAGTTTGGCAGTGCTGGAAACCAGCCACTGCCATAGGATTTTGATTCTCAACCCCTCCTTCACTCCTCTGCTTTTTCTTTGGGTTAGGGTCCCAACCTTTTGTCTCATTCATACCTCCCCTCTTCTTCCCCACTGCCTCCTTTGAATTAGTGATGTCACTAAGCCCCTTACTCAAGCTGGATCTACCTTGAGCCTGTCTCTTCCATGTACCAGACTTAAAATTACCATCCTTCACCGTCATGATGTTATCAAAGTTGTTACTAGGGGGGTGAACCTTAGGGGTTATTTCAGTTGGTTGACAGTTCATATGGCACTCTGACCTCTCCTCACTCAGAGGCACTACAAAAGTCTCGACCGTTTTTAGTGCTCCATCCGGCGGTGCATTTAAACTAGGGTGAATGGATTTGTGTGGACTCACCAAATTTTGCTCTAAGTCTATCTGACATTCAGTAACTTTAGGCAAAGGAATAACATATTTACCAACATCAGAAATTACCTCATTTATGTTTCCATCCTTCTCAGCACCTGAGCGTGTACTCACATAAATGCCCTCCAGAGGTGATGTGTGGTTAGAATGTTCCTGGACAGTTGGGGTTTCCTGTGTTGGTGGGTCTTCCTTCTTTTGCACATTTATGCACTCATTCTTTCCCCTAAAGATTTCCTCCCTCACGGGTAACCCTTTCTTTTTAGCCTTTAGCTCATTCTGCACCAGTATCTTCCTTGAAACAGCTTCATCCCTTTCTCCCCCCTTACCTTCATTCTTCTGTCCTTTAGAGTTTTTATTGTTTCCAGTCGAGCCACCATACTTTCGACCATCAAATATGTTAGTGTTCATGGGTTGTGCTCTAAGCCAAGAGCCATACTGCAATGATTCTTGATCCTCCCTTTGGTGGTCGAACCTTGGTCTCGAACAGTTCCTTCCCTTATGGAATAGAGTTCCACATTGAAAGCAAAAGTTTTGCAGCCGCTCATATTTAAAGGAGATCCAGTGTTGTTGTTTTTCAAATTCCAACCATTTCCCCCTCAATAGAGGTTTATGGAGATCCACTGCTACCCTGATGCGAAGGCATCTTCCCCACGCTGACCCATCAGAATCGGCATCCACCCTTATAACATGCCCCAGAGAGGAGCCAAACTGTACCCCATGTCTTCAGTCATTGCAGCCAGGGGGAGATTGTGGCATTGAACCCAGAAAGGTTCATATTGAAAATGCATTGCGTTAATGGATACACTTTCATCAACCTCTTGTAATGTTAGTAAGTTCCTGTCAAAACACCAAGGCCTACCACTCAGTACCCTCTCCTTGTCTTGAACTTGCTGAAACTCGATCAAAAAACACTGGTCGTTTAGATCTTTGAATCGCACCCATCCTTCAAGTCTCCACAACTGAGACATAGTTACCCTAAAAGCTTCATTATTGACGATTCTTTCAGTTAAAACTCTCCCAATAATGCAGAGCTTCCCACGAAGGCCCCCTTCCTTACGTTCGTCTGGTTTGATTTGAAAAATGGAGTTTTCTTCCTTGGATAGATGGAGTCGTTCCCATCGTTTAGTCAGATCTTCCTCTTCCATCCCCGCCGAAGTCATAAACCAACCTCACAGAACCGTGAGACTTATGCCTTTGTCACGAACAAATGCACTAAAACCCTACTCTGTCTCAAGAGAGAAGAGAGCGGCACTCGAATTGAATGGATTCTGAACACTATGAAATAGGGTCAGTCAAATTCAAGAAAATCAAAATGCTAGGATGAGTGGGAACGCGACAGTGCCTCTATGGTCAATAATGCATCCATCCATCCAAACAAACAAAGCAGCAAAGCCTCGTGACCCACTCTTTTGCTATCTAAACAGCACACCCACATGCGTTTCTACCTACCAAACTTACTTTACACTACCTTTTCCACTAAAAGATTCTCTCTCTAAGCCAAAAATTTTTAGAAAAAGTGATATTGACTCGTTAGTTAATCATGTCTTTTCCAACATGGCGATGTCAGATGTCTTGACTCGGCCACTCAGATTCATTTATTATTCATTAACAGAAGTTAATTCCTTCCTGACTTAGGCTGTGTCTGGACACTGAAAATATTTCAACTACTCTGAGATATGTTTGTACGGATGAGAAGTGTTTTACATCCAAATGAAACATTTTCGTACGGGGAGAATACTTCCCACGCGACTTCTCTCTCCCTCCCTCTCTCTTCGCAGTTCGGCCTCCCATAAAATTCTTCCCCAAACCAGCGGATCCGCCACAAAATATGTGCGGTGGCCTCGAGCTCGTGTGAGGTGGTGGTGGCCTCGAGCTCCGTGTGAGGTGGCGGTGGAGATGCGGTGGCGAGCTCGAGTGAAACCCATTTATGGGTTTCGGTTTGCGTGTGTGCGACGGAGAGGGAGAGGCCGGTTCATGGTGGTTGGGTCTGCGAGAGGTGGTCGCTGGTGTGAAGTGGTGGAGGTGCGGTCGCCTGAGTGGCCGTGTACGGCAGCCCAAGTGGACAGAAACAACCGAAATGGGTTTCGGTTGGGTATCGCAGGGGAGAGAGAGAGAGAGAGCCGCATATGGGGGAGATCGGTGGTAGCTGGGGGAGTCACCGGCGTGAGAGGAAGTCACCGGTGGTGGCGGTGAGGCCGGGCGGCGCACGACGGCGACCAAACCAGTAGAAACCCGTTTCGGGTGTGAGGGAATCGGGCCAAATATTGCATTTCGGGCGTGAGGGAATCGGGCAGAGGAGAGAGAGAGGGGGAAAGTGAGGAAAGAGAAAAAAATACTATAATATAAAAATAAAATAAAATTATTATAATCTAAAATAAAAATAAACAAATTATTATAATATTTATCATTATTATAAAATCACTATAATATTTATGGGACCCACATCCTTTTCAACCACATATCTAAAAGTCAACAACTCAACATACTTCATACATCCAAACAATTCAAAACACTTTCAATGGGACCCATAAATTCACTTCAATCTCTGCTCACAACTATTCATAACACTTCTCAACACTTCTCACCATCCAAACTAGCCCTTAACCATTAGAGGTATCCCATTAAATTTCAACAATTTATATATTTTATCAACAAATAAACGATATGCAGTAGTTATTGCCAATACGTACAAAATGTTTATAAGAAATGTAGGATAGAGTTATAATTATAACTAACATTAATATTTTAAGTATTTTCAGGGAGAAGAGAAATCATATTTCTAATACGTTAAATGTTTAAATTCTTAAAATTATAAAATTCAAAGTTTGTTATCAAAATTTGTAAATGAAGTTATAAGATTTAATACAAATAATATGTTTTTTTTTTTTTTTTTATCACAACTAAACAGCTAATAAAAAAATTTGAACTCATTCAGTAAATAAATGAATTATTCATAAAAATCAAATATACTTTCATGATAAGTTCAGACTTTGACTTTCAAATAAAATCTGTAAAAAAGGACTAGAAATATATTTCATTTGATTACTGAACTCAACTAAGTTCAACTGAGTTCAGTCTAATTTTAAACTGAGTCTAATATCTAAACATTCAACTCTCAAATTACTAAACTCATTCCAACTCAAAACTTTTTTATGGGTGTGACCAATAATATTTTTCAACTTAAAACATCTTTATATGTAGGACCCACAATCTTTTTTAATTAATTTCTCATAAAAAGTATTAAATTCATCTTAATATCTAAACACACTTTAAATTCAGTTTAGATAGATCTCACATAATTCTCTTCACTACTCAACTCATTATTATTCATAGATAATTCAAATCAACTGAATTTAATTCAACATCTACAGACAGTATATTAAAAAAGTGTATGATCATAATCAAAGTAAGTAGTTATATATCTCGAAGTCATTCGACATGAACCATTCAACCAACGTTTCACAATCTAACAAACAGCCCCTCTAATATTATAATCGGAATAGTTAGATTCGAATCTATTCCTTTTTAAACGCAATCTCACCCAATTATATGATGAGACAACAACATCGGCAGTACATTGTATCAACGTGCGTTTCTACAACAACCACGTTGAAACTCACGATACGATGAATGAATGTCATTGTTATTTGTTTTCTTTTTTTTTTTACCTTTTTCTGATGCCATGCTTTGCTCTCGAAGTTCTAGAGTATATAATATAATTAGTACTTTAGGGCTTATTAATTACATATTAATGTCCTCCATTATCAGAACATGCATGGTGGTCATGAGATTTAAAGTTTATTTATTCTAAATATTTTCGACATAAATAGATTATACAAAAATAATCATACAAACTAACGTGATTAGATATAATTTATCATATTGTAAAATTACTTTTATTATAAAATACATCTGATGAATCACATAAAAAATTATATAAATTTATGAAATTATTTTTTTATAATCCATTTATAACTGTAGCACTTATGTACTCTAGAAAAAGTCTTTACACTGCTTTTAAAACTAATCAACTACTTTAAACTATTGTTGTTCCTCCAAACATCATGGCCCTAAAGTTTGTACCCTAAAAGTAATTTTAATAGGAATACACGTTTATTCAAAAATGAAAGAATGATTGTTTAAAGTAGCATTAATCTAGAAGTGATATGGTATGCAAGTGGGGTGCCAATTCGACCTAATCCGATTTGGGTAATTTGGACCAAGTCTAGAAAGAGGAAATCTCCACTAATCCGCCGTACATTTTCATCATTTCATCGGCGAGTTATCCTCACACATCGTTGTCAATGTGCAATTGACACGCTCCACCTCTATTCGTTGCATTCTCGACTTCCTTTTATTAGATCTTGGAATACTAGTTATTTTTGCTTGTCATTAGCTTGTTTTCTAGCACTCCATCTTATTTTTTTATTTTCCAACATTTTTCCCTATCGACGGGAAGAAAAAAGTGTTAGCAAAGGGGATAAAAATAGTAGACCCAACCCATCAAAGGGCCATCATTAAGAAGTAAGTGGGAAAATGAAGGAATGAGACCAGACGAAAAGGAAAAGTAGAATGTAACAGAAAAAGAGAGAACTACTTGGAAAAAAAAGAAATGAGAGGAAATCAGATTAGACACATAAAGAATGAAGTGACATAAAGTTGAACTTATGACCAGCCACTCACGAGACCTTAATAAAAGGGGATCTGATTAGAACAAGAAATGGAATATCTTCAACCTCATGCCTAGAGCTTCACAGACATTATCTTCTTCAGAAAAGAGGTTTTCGACCTCTATTATACAGAGAGAAACAAGAGACTATGAGAGGTTGTAAGATATTCTTATTATAGTGGATTTTTCCTCCAAACGACCTATGAATGTAGGCCCTGTGCCAAACCACGTAAATTTGTATGTCTCCATCTCTATTTACATTTCCAGTATTATTTTTCTATTTACTGTTATGGATGTACGCACGAGCAACATATCAACAACCCGAACTGCCACCATGGGTTTCAGATCTCTTCATCGAGACCTGCACCATACCCTTGGGTCAGGAATGACTGTTTCTCTCATTCTAACTTGTTGTACGATTTTTTACATTAATGATTAGTTAGCCGCCTTCAACTAACAATCAATCGTTAGGCGTCCTTCTATTGGTTTGGCCAACCATTCAACCTCGGTTAGCCAACTCTCAAACCACCAAACTTATCTCAACTCAAAACCTTTTTATATGTAGGACCACAATCTTTTTCAACTCAACATTTTTTTAAATGCTGGACCCATAACCTTTTTCAAATTCCAATAAATATATCTAAACTCATTTTAACATCCAAACATATCTAAACTTATCTTAAGTGGGCTCCATAAAACTTACTCCATCATCTCAACTCACTACTATTTATAAAGAACTCAACTCATCGCAACTATGCTCAACATCCAAACACAGCCTAAGTGGGGTTGACATGTTGCTTAAACTAATGAATTATTTTATTCTTAAGTCAGTATGTAAAACTCACCATCCTCATCACATAAATGATAATATTTGACTTGTCAGATTCAAATTTTAAAATTTATCTTCTAAATCTAATCATTTAACGTTAGTAATGTGTTAGTAAATGCCTTAAAATAACAGTACTCTAAAACTAATAGTATTTTAAAGGGATTTTTTTTTCTATAAAAGTAGCCTTATGCCCTTTATATTTTCTTGTAAAAAGTAGACATCTATTCTTGCTTATTTTTAAAGGATGCCAAGGATAAGAGCTTAGAAATTTCTACAAAAATTAAGAGCTAGTTTGAATAGTGAGAATATTCAATTATTATTATTTTTAATTATTTTTTATCTATTTTTTACTAGTATTTATTATTCTATCATTATTTTTTTTATTATTATTCACAAAATATCTGAGATCACTTTACTATCTAAATGCAACCTAAAATAGACTAATCAATGTGACTTTCAAATTCCAAAAAAAAACTAACTTTAGGGTGGTTTTCCCCTTGAATCAATTAAAACAAAAAACAGTGATATGTTAACAACCGGACCATAACTTATTCATAACTTGTTAATTTTATAGTACTTTTTTTTGTAAAATGAAAGCAGATCATGTCAACGTAACAGTTAAAATAAATTAAAAAAAAACATTTTATTCACTAATTGTGAAAAGGTTGTAAAGTAATTATAAAATGCTAGCTTCCTAACAAAATTTTATAAAGTAAATAAATTGACATGAGTAGATATACGCTTCGTTCGATGTTAAGAATGATTCAAATTATTTATAATAATAAAATTATTTATAAATAATAATAAAATAATATGAAAAAAATTTAATTCTAAACATTCATCAAAATAGTCAAGAATTTTCCAAATAATTTAGTCTTTTTTAAGGATGAATTGACAAGCAGATAAGAAGACTCTTCAAGAACGCAAGTCTCAAAGGATGAGAGAAATTATATTACCCAGAGCGGTGCTGCTCTGCTTCATGCCGCTGGTTACCATTTTATTTTTATTAATTTAATTTTAATTTTATATTTTTTAATAAATCACTAAATTAAAAATATTTTTTTTTCAGCAGTACACTGTAGCGGTCAAGTTGGACGGCATAATATCTTTTCTCATTCCCAAATAAACATGTGCCCATTGCGTTCCCACTAGCCTTTGCTTTTCAAGGAGACAGGTGAAATAATTCAAAAGGTCAGCGTCAATGTTTCGTGATTTGCAGGGCCACGGAGACCGCTTGCATTCCCATTAGCTTAACTGACGTGACGAAATCTATTCTTCATTTTAATTTTTATCATTTTTTTTATTTTATAATATGATATTAGATAATAAATTTATAAATAAAATATAATAAATCATTTTTAATTATCTAATGATATATTAGAAAATAATAAAAAGATAAAAACTAAAATGACGAATAACATTACTCTTACTCGCTTACCTAAGCAAGCAAAACACTTCTTACAAAGCAGAAATACGGGTTGGAAAGTCTAGACAAAGACTCTCTCATATCAAATTTAATGTATAAAACTAAAAATATAAAATGAAAATAAATTTTTTGATTTGGATGCATGTTTTTCAAAGAGAATATTTTGTCAAAGACCTTACAAAAAATAATTTGATACATCAATATGATTCGTTGCAACACATTAGATTATAAAATTTCTTTTAATATAAAGAAGATGAAAAGTATTAAGGTCTCGTTTGGAATTTAGACTAAATTGAAATCAATCTAATTTTAAGTTGAATCTAACGTCTAAATACTCAACTATCAAATTACTAAACTCATCTCAACTGGAACCTACAACCTTTATTAACTCAACACATTTTTACAAGCGGGATTCACAACTTTTTGCAACGTATTTAGGTCTTATTTAGATGTTGAGTTGAGTTGAGTTGAGTTGAATTGAGATAAGTTGAATTATTTATGAATAATAGTGACTTGAGATGGTGAAGTGAGTTTTGTGGAGGCCACTTAAGATGAGTTTAGATGTATTTAGATATTAAGATGAGTTTAAATGTATTTATGAAAAGTTGAAAAAAGTTATGGGTCATAGGTGTAAAGATATGTTGAGTTGAAAAAGATTGTGAGTCTCATGTGTAAAGAGATTTTGAGTTGAAATGAATTTAATAATTTGAGAGTTGAGTGTTTGGATATTAAACTCAGTTTAAAATTAGACAATCTAAGTTTCAAATGAGGTTTTAATACGTTGCATCTTCTTTATATTAAAAGAAATTTTATAATATGACGTGTTGCAACAAATCATATTGATATATGAAATTATTTTTTGTAAGATCTTGACAAAATATTTATCTTAGGAAAACATGCATCCAAATAAAAAATTTTATTTTCATTTTATATTTTTAGTTTGATACATTAAATTTGATAGGAGGGAGTCTTTGTCTAGACTTTCCAACCCGTATTTGTACTTTCAAACGAGTGGTATGCTTGCTTAAGTAGATGAGTAAAGCCAATGGGAAAGCAAGCGGGCAGCGTGGCCCTAACAAACCATGACACATGAAGCTAACCTTTTGTAGTATTTTACCAGTCTCCCTGAAAAGCAAAGGCTAGTGGGAACGCAATCTGCACGTGTTCATTTGGGAATAAGATCTCACCTTTAGATTGGGCTTGTTTTCGTAATTCTCAACTTATTTTATTTTTTTTTATTATTATAATTTTTTTAAATTTTTTTATCAGATAAAATAAAAAATTTATTTTTTAAAAATATTAAAACAAAAATAATATTAAAAAAAATATATTCTAATAATATTTTATTCAACTTTTAATTTTAATCTTAATTTATCTCACCTCTTCTATAAAAATAAACTATATAAATTCATCTCAACTTATTATTATAATTTTTTAAAATTTCGACATAAAATATAATAAACAATTTAATTTTTTTAAATTTTAAAATAATAATAATATTAAAAAATAATATTCTAACGATATTTTTTCATCTCAACTCAACTCAACTTAATAACCAAACCAATCCAATTATTCTTGACATCATCAAAGGAAGTCTATATCTACAGGAAAAAAAAATTAATATATTTCTTTAAACTCAACATAGATATACAGTTAGTAGGCAGAATAAAAGTGGTCAGGTAACATCAAACTAAAAAAGTCTTTGAATTGAATGAATTATAAACAGTATGAAATCGGGTCAAATTCAAGAAAATCAAAATGATAGATGAGTGGAAACGCGACAGTGGCTGCTATGGACTGGTCAACATCGTCAACAATAATAATGCGTCCAACCATCCAAACAAACAAAGCAGGAAAGCCTCATGACCCACCCTTTTGCTCTTTAAAAAGCACACCCACATACGTTTCTGCGTACCAAACTCACTCAGCTACACAACCTTTTCCACTCTCAAAAATTCTGTCTCTCTCTGCAAACCATCCGCTTTTCTTCTTTTCTACCGAGTCCGCAGAGAGATCGACCCGTTTGATATATTTCTTAGATCAAGAGTATAGAGGGAGTGAGAGAGATGGGAGGTGTTAGGAGGAGATCAGATTTGATGAGCAAAGGTGGGAGTTTTTGTCGGAGGTTTACTGGCCGTCCGATGCCGAAGCGGGGCCAGGTGAAGGTGGCTGTCGTGCTTGGCCTGGTTCATACTGTCTCTTCTATCTTCTCGCTCAGTGCGCGTACCACCCGACGTGGCGGTGCTCAGATATCTTGACTCGGCTGGCTGGCACAGCCAGTTTTGAGTCCTTTACGGATACAGAGAGATGGGAGGAGGATATGCACAAGTAAAGACTAGAAAGTTTTGTAATGTATTTTTGGTAGATTTTAATGAATTTAGAGTTCTTTCTGGTTTCGTAGATTTTCTTTTTCTCCCTTTTATGGGAAGGTGGTGTTATTTCGTATATATTGTAAGATCTCTTCTTTCAAGATTTGCAAATCGATCCTTGCCGTATTTACCATAATATTCTCCATTCTCGTCATATCTTACAATTCACTACAAGAAATAAGTCCCAAGGCCAACCATGGTGGGAAATACTTGGCTTAATATGGCACCAAGTCTGTGCGNTTTTTCAGAGATAATTGAGACACGGAGCAACTCGTCGGCGTCCACTGGCCGCCGGATCTTGTCCCACGGCTATCGGCCGCCCTCAATCAACCCCAGAAGATCACCAAGTCCTGAGATTCCAAAGAGCTGATTGTGCATAGTGACTGTGAATTTGTGCATAGGATGAAGAAGATGAAGATACCAGGGAGTGCAACAAGCTCTTTAAGAATCTGAATTCTTCTTCATTCGTGAGGTGAGATCCGTTTTTTTATTGATTTACGCTGGTAAGATATTGATCTCCGTTGGGACCAATCCATGGGATTGTATTCCTGTGTCTTGTTTTGGTGGGTGGGTTAGGGGAGTTTACATTTATGTCATCCATGTAAAAAGAAATCAATCCTTTGTCATCTAATTAACATAAACCATGCAACGTAAATATATATTATGGCCAACAAAGTAGCAAGTTGACTAAGGTAGAATGTCAACTTCTTGAAACCTTATTAAGCATTGGTGCTGAATTTCAACCTCGATAAAGAATATGAACATGAAGTGGTAATTGATTGGCAAAAAAAAAAAAAAGATATTATATTATGAGAGGTCATTTAATCGACAACTTTTGTTTGGAAGCACTTTTTCATTCGAAATTTAGTTATGAGAAGGGTTAGATTTGCACAGAAATTGGATAAAATTAGTAAAAATTTATAAAATAGTTTTTTTATGTAATCTATACGCTAGATACTTTACAATAACAAGTATTTCTTTTATGGCATATCAATTTATAGGTATTAATATGCATATTTAGGTTTATAGGCTTGAGCCCAGTTATTACATGAATGTCTAAAACAAATGATTATTATCTGATATGGAAGTAAAGTTCTAATATTCACATGACTACATTCCAATTATAAGAATAACTCAAAGATGAAAACTCTTTGAGTTAAGACATATTTGTTAACTTTTTTTTGATCGGTAGACATATTTGTTAACTTAAACCACATTGTATAAGATTTTGAAGATTTGATCATACATGTATTGTAATTGTATTGATCGAATTAAAACGTAATCTAAACACGAGATATGTGGTCATTACTTTTGGAAAAAAGATCTCTTCAAGTTAAAGAGAGATAAACATATCAGGTGACGCAAATCTACAACATTTAGTACAGTTAGCCCATATGAATATTTCGAGCAACACTAAATGAATAAAAATAAATATAATAGAGCTTATTTAATGTCTTTATCTCTTTTGTTATTTTTGAGTAAAAACTTGTTGGTGGGTTTATGCAAGGGTCATTCCTATTTTACGTATTGAATTTTTTTTTTTCCTTGTTCAGTAGGAAGCAAAAACATGAAGATTAATAGCCTATAAGTTGGATCACCANATTCAGTAGGAAGCAAAAACATGAAGATTAATAGCCTATAAGTTCGATCACCACACACACACACACGCGCACACACACACACACAAGTTTCAATACTTAATCATGCATGTGTGTTAAGGGGTGCTTAAGTTATATATAAAAGGTTGACAGAGATGTAAGCTGCATGTATATAAGCTTGGAATGAGGAAGAACACCTTGGGTTCTAACAATGCATGTCTTGGCCAAGGGTTGTAGATGTGAAAAAAATCCATGCATGTACGTGTAAAATATATATAGTGTTTAAGCTTGAATCTTCAGGGATAAAGAGTTAGGTTTGAAGAAATGAAATAAAAAAGTGCATGAGTTTGGCTTACTATTATTTTCGGTCATATCATAGATCATATATTTATTTGGATATCTTATAATAAGGTAGAAATCTTACGTAAAAAAGTCCAAACCTTCAAAAAATTAAAATTTTGAAACAGTGTCAGTTGCATGCACCCGAGAGAGTAAGCTGCAAAATGACATTAGCTAACAACTAATGCTCTTTACATACCTTGAAATTCCATGCTCTTTGCATAGGTTTGATTAATACCAACAATTTTAGTTTTCTTTTCATAATTCAAAGATGGAGTGACTTTTTCTGAGTATTGAGTTTTTCTATCAAATTAACATGTGTCTCTTGAACACGTGAGAGATGTTTTTCTTCTTTCTAGTTCATGACCTTAGAAAGAAAAAAACATCTTTTATAGAAATTGAAAGAGTATGAGAAATGAAAGCCATAGAATTTGACTTTGGGTGGCACTACGATAATAATTTTTGAATGGTAAAACACATTTTGGATTAAAAAGCAACCAAGACATTTTCCTCTTTCTTTGGCTTAAAGGAAGATGGACTTGTCATCATCTTTGTTGACTTTAACAAATGGAATCTTAGATCTTCCATCTTGATGAGTTAAGGAGGAAGGACTCTCATGGCCTCTCATCTTCACCAAGTCTCCACCTACTTCCTTTCTGTTTTGAAGTTATTCCAATTGTAGCAGTTTTTGTTAACTTGTTTCGTGGTCTATTATATGCAGTTAATTCACTGAAAATGCAATTTTGCACTTTCACATATCCTTATCTCTGATTGATTGTGTTTTCAGGTTGGGGACTTCTATGAAGCCATTGGAATAGATGCTTGTGTTTTCAGATGGTATTCCAAGAGCTGGTTGCCCTGTGATGGTATTATATTTTCTTTCCAGCATTATTCAGTTGGCTTTCTTATGTCAATTACTGTTATCCATCAAGGGTGATATGCAAGATATTTTTCTACCCTGTTGCTACGTCTTAGTCAACAGAATTATTTTCCATGTTTATCTTTTTTTGTCTGGTTGATTAGTTGCTTGGTGCTTTCTCATTTGGCTGCAATTTGTTGTTCAATGGGTTGCTTTTCCACTTGGTTATTGTTTTAATTAGCCAATTTCAGGTTCATGGTTTGAATGCAAATGGTGTTCAATTACTTATTACTTCAAAATTCCTTTGGCTTGTGGTAGGTTTTACTGTGGTCTGTCATTTATCTGTGATTGGTTGAAAAAAGGAAAAAAATAAAAACTATGAAGGAATGAATTCCAAGCTGTCGGTACAACCCCTTAGAGACATAACTAGCATTTTGGGTACAATGCATTATATTTTGTGGGAATTACATAGAAATTACAAAAAAATAAGTTCTCAATGAATGATCCACAGAATTCATTAGTGACATTATCAATAAATCATCTTCGAAAGTTGCTTCCCAATATTTTTTTTATCATAATTAGAGATGCTCTATACTTGCAAATAATAAGCATGCAAGTTTCTTTTGTATAAACATGAGAGAATATAACTTGGTATCTGTAAACTAGATTAATTTTATAAGCCAATTCAATTACATTTACAGTGCTAATTATTAATCCTAAGCTACCATAGAGTGAGATAATGGGAATGAGGTATTGCTTTCATGTGTTCCAGATTTCCTTTCTGCTGTATCATAAGTTATCCAACCCCTTATCCCGGGATTATGCAGATGCAAATTCCTTTGTGGATATCAAAGTTCAATTATGTGACTCATTTGCAGCTTTTGTGGATATGAGGTAAGTTGAATTAGCTTAGATTGACTTAGCATTGGTCATGTTTGCATTCATTTTTTCTATACAAAAAATTTATTAAAATCTTGAGAGGACATCATTATTAATTGAGCAGCAGCCCCTACTTTTTGAATGTCAGTTTCTTATGATTTCATATGGTTATCTTGGGTAGGGTGTGGAGACCATCATACTGATTTCTCTTGCAACAATTAGAAATTGGCTGCATTTAAACATTCGGCTCTCAACCAACCTTTCACAAGACTTGAGGCATATTTTGTTTGTGTTAGTTATGGAAAACAAATTCTGGATGCTATGCAAAAAATTCCCGTACCTCCAACTTTCATTATGAACCAAGTTCTAAAAAATGCCTCATCACTTATATAGCACAATGAATGAGGCATGTACAACCTCTGACCAAGGGGAAAACGTATTAAATTTATAACCTTTTTGTATTTCCATTAATAATAAAAAGCTAGCCCATGGCCATCATTAGTAGTTGAAAACATTGATGGGCTAGGGTTTTTCTTAATCCATATATATATATGAGGGTTTTCAGCCAATTCTTCTTGTGGTATTTTTCTTTCTAACTTCCTTCACCTAAGGAACTAGCATTTTAGAGTTGTATGAGGGTTTTTCAGCCACTTTATGTTGTAAGGATTAGGTGGTGATCTAAAATGTAGAGGTCCCAGAGTTTTGTAAAGTTATTTTATACATTAAATGTGATTAGCCTTGTGCTGTGATAGAAAACCATCTAATCGATTTCTCGTTTGAAGTGGAAGAAGTTAGAGTTCTCTCATGCAAATAAACTTCAAATGAGTAAAACCAGATTAGTATATGCTCCAAATGTCTTGGCAAGTCTTGTTAACCTGGGGCAACATTCTGTGATAGCTTTATACAAGCAATGTGATATGCATACGTATCTCTCACGCAAACTAGTGGCTGTTAGCAATGTGATATGCATACGTATCTAGTCCAGAATATTTGTATTTTATACAAGTTGAGCTCAAACTCTTGTTCTATTAGCCATCACCAGTTGTATGCATTAGGCTTGGTTAAAAAAGCATTCAGATCTTTCAAGCAAACCAGTGGCATGACCATGCTAGTAATCCCATGAAAAGGCTTGTTAATTAATTATTGTCATACAAATTCAGTATGCTATTGTATATACTGGCTTTACACATATATATCCAGTTTGCTATTGTTTTATTAACTTCTATTCGCACTACCTGATAGCGCACATTTATCATGGAGAATGTTATAAATCTTATAGAACTTATGTTTAACTTCAACAAATTTCCTTTAGAAGTATAGTGAATATTACAAAAACACAAGATGTGTCAATCTGTAAAGAGAGGAAGGAGGGACGAACTGGACACAGTAGAGCAGGATCAAGCTTGTCACGTATAGGCCCAGATGCAGAACAACCACCGACATGGAATTTACGAGATGAGGATGCAGATTCTAATGACTCGACTCAAGCAGTAGGAGATGTGGGCCTACCAGAAAACATGGATGTAGAACAAGCTGTCGAGGGGAATATAAATACGGGTATGAAAGTTATTAGAGTAAATATCTAGGTTAATTTCCAAATTATTAGAATTGATTATATTTGAAACATATAGTGTTATTATTGTGAGCAATATAATGGTTTGTGTAAATGTTTTTTCAATATAGTTGCACTCACTAAGGAACGGGGTCGAGGGCCAGGAAATGGCTTACAATTTGAACGAATTTGAAAGTTGGGTAAGATTGTTTTGCATATCAAGGATAGGCATAGAGGCCCATCATGCGAGAATGCCTCCATCTTTAGTAGTTGAGTGATGTGGATTGTCAAAGTTTATGCGGAAATGAGGCACGCAAGCTGGAGTGCCATAATCGAGGAGGAGAAGTAAGAGCTCATTGACCGTGTTAGAGTAGGGATTTATTATATACGAGGGAAATTCTCATTTTATGACTTTTTCTTAATGTTTAATCAATGAAAACTAACATGGACAATATTTTGAATTTTCAGGCGAATTTCATGTTGGATTGGACAAAAGACAACCATCGTGAAATGGTTGTCACGTTTCTAGGTGATAAGTACAATGTGTATCATTAAGAACTACACAAGGTGTATTTAAAATATGCATCACATGAGGAGGCCTTATCTGGTGGAACGTCCATGGTGGACAAATGTGTTTGGGAGTAGCTGTGTGAAAGGTGGGCAAGTAGTACATTCAAAGTAAGAATATCATTTTCAAATTGTTGCATGCTTTTCCCAGGAAGGATTGTTGTGACATTAATGCTTTTCTCACGAGTTGGTGGAAGAATACTTATTATTACCATTTTAATGCCACAAACTCCCCACGAAAGCATTTTGTGGGAAAAGACTATTACCCACGAAGGGTCTGCTTTTTGCCACAACGATCCTTCTCGGGAAAAGCATACAACAATCTAAAAATGATATTCTTACCTTCTCTCCAATATACTAATGGATTTCCTCCCACCTATATGTTTCACCTTTTGTATCTTTCTATTATTAGTGTTTCTTCGAGACTGCTCCAGAAAATATCAAATTCCATAGATACATTTACTGCTCTATTGTACCAAGGCAGCAAAATATCATGAATCACTTCGTATATAGCACAAATAGAATATTAACTAATAACAGTGCATCTTTGTTTTAAGCACTAAAAGTTCTTACCTTGAATGTACCACTTACCCACCTTTCACACAGCCACTCCCAAACACGTTTGTTCACCATGGACGTTCTACCAGATAAGGCCTCTTCATGTGATGTATATTTTAAGTACACTTTGTGTAGTTCATAGTGATATGCATTGTACTTATCATCCAATTTCACGATGGTTGTCTTTTGTCCAATCCAACACGAAATCCGTCTGAAAATTCAAAATATTGTCCATGTTAGTTTTCATTGATTAAACATTAAGAGAAAGTCATAAAATGAGGACCTCCCTCATATATAAATAATTCCTACTCTAACACGGTCAATGAGCTCTTGCTTCTCCTCCTCGGTTACGGCACTCCAGCTTGTGTGCTTCATTTCATCATAAATTTTGACGATCCACATCACTCGACTACTAAAGATAGAGGCATTCTCTCATGATGGACATCTATGCCCATCCTTGAAATGCAAAACAATCTTACCCAACTTTCGGAGCCGTTCAAATTGTGTGCCCTTTCCTGCCTCGGCTCCATTTCTTAGTGGGTGCAACTATATTGAAAAAACATTTACACAAACCATTATATTACTTTCAATAATAACACTATATGTTTCAAGCATAATCAATTCTAATAATTTGGAAATTAACCTATATATTTATTCTAATAGCTTTCATACCCGTACTTATATTTCCCTCGGCAGCTTATTCTACATCCATGTTTTCTAGTAGGCCCTCATTTCCTACTGCTTGAGTCAAATCATTAGAATCTGCGTCCTCGTCTCGTAAATTCCTTGTCAATGGTTGTTCTGCATCTGGGCGTCTACATGCCAACCTTGGTCCTGCTCTACTGTGTCAAGCTCGTCCCCTCCTTCCTCCCTTTACAAATTGCCACATCCTTATTTTTTTGTAATATTCAACTATACTTCTAAAGGAAATTTGTTGAAGTTAAACATAAGTTCTATAAAATTTATAACATTCTCCATGATAAATGTGTGCCATCAAGTAGTGCAAATAAAAGTTAATAAAACACAAATTGGATGTGTAAAACCAGTTTATACAGTAGCATACTGAATTTGTATGACTATAGTTAATTAACAGGCCTTTAATATGGAATTTACTAACATGGTCATGCCACTGGTTTGCGTGAGAGATCTGAATGTTTTATTACCAAGCCTAATGCATACAATTGGTGATGGCTAACAACACAAGAGTTTGAGCTCAGCTTGTATAAACTACAAATATTCCAAACCAGATACGTATGCATATCAC
>QEOT01007356.1:77686-124214 GCA_003123785.1 Pterocarya stenoptera | reverse complement strand
TAAAACAATATTTACTGTCAACTTCGATTTTACTATATATGTGTGACTGATCTTTCCCTATTGCAGATATTAACTTGAACTACAACAGGGACTCTTTTTGGTAAATTAGACAGAGACAATTACTTACTGCTAATAATAACAGCGTTACAAATAATGTTCAAGAACATCTCTAATTAGAAGGCTAATCACTTCATGTTACATATATATATATGCACTATATAATATCCTAGCCCACCCAGCTGACGTTCTCAGTGATTGGTTGATGATGATGATCTCCTTGTTAATTAATACAAGATACATGAGTACTTCAACTATTACCAAGCTTTCGAGAATGCAAAATTTGAAACTTGATAGAGCAAATATGTGCACACATACATGAAAATAATTATATCATTATAAGAAAACTATTTAATTGTGATCATATTTCCTGTTAAAATTATTATTTCTTGTAAAAATGACTATTTTCTGTCGAAATGAGTCTGTTTTTGTCGTAAATAGTCATTTACGTTGTAAATAATCAGTGACAAATATTCGTTTTTCTTGTAGTGTTATATATATAATATTTGCAGATTATATGCACAAGATAATTAATAGGATTAAAACCTTCAAGTTTACATAAAAATATCAATAAGATCATAAATTGTAGAGGGCACGTACGTAGTAAGGTGCATTTGGATGTTAAATTGAGTTAAGTTGAGTTGAGTTTAGATAATAAAATATTATTAAAATATTATTTTTTAATATTATTATTGTTTTGAAATTTAAAAAAGTTGAATTATTTATTATATTTTGTGTTGGAATTTGAAAAAATTGTAATGATGAGTGAGATGAGTTGAGTTTGGTTTGGTAACCAAATTGAGAATTTCAAATCTAGTACTATTTTTACTACAAAGATCGATCTTCTCTACGGTCTCTCTGTAATTATATGCTACAAGGAGATTTTTCTTTGTTGAAAAGAAATAGTCAAGATTTCGAGACAAGATTCTTTTTTTTTTTTTTTTTTTTCCAACTCTAGTCATTCTCATGGAATAATTGATCAAGAAGGGCGGCTGATGGAAAAGTAAAATTTAGCTTCTACAAAATTATCTATAGACAAATTATAAAGGGACAGGTTTTGCGCAACTGGAACCCATGCATGCATAGCCTCTAGCCTTGATACTACTTGTAAAACCGTTCAGCTACCTTAAATAAATTGGTGTTAGGTAAGATACACTCAAATCTTTTATCGCATTTGACATTGCACTCTAAGGGCCTATTTTTAGAGTAATTGCACGGAGCGGTTTTGTGTACACACTAAAACATATTACTCATCATAGAATCACATTCTATGGAGTATAATATTGTTTAGTAACTCCTTATTAAAATACTCGGGCTTGAAATTAATGTTGGGGTTGTCCCGACCACATCAATTGTGAAAGGGGCTGGTGGTCAATTTATAAGTGTGAGGAAAAATTGCACCTCTTGATCTAGCTTTTGAGGTTGAGAGAGGCCCAAAACTACTCAACACTAATATCAAAGCCCAGGTTTACCAACAGTCTCGGACTCAATAATCCATAGAGAAACAGATTGTCGGTGTCCCGACCCAGGGCCCAAAGTGTGAAGGAGAGATTGTTGGAGTTGTCGTGAGGGAAAACCTCACATCTTAAGCTACCCCAACAATTAAGAATAATCATTCCCACCAAATTTATCACAATGGGTTATATTGTATCTCAATAGAAACTGTAAATTTGGTCTTGATGATCGGTATTGATCCTACAATGCTAGATGTGATTACCCCATGTACTAAGAATATTGACCCAATATTATGATCTCACCCCTGGATAGACCAATCAAACTATATGTGTCAAATTTGAGCTCTCAACCTTTCTTTCAGAATTAAGAATCAAATTCTATTAGGAACAGTTGTGAATTTATTATTCAAATTGACGATAGTTTTCGTAATAATAAATCATCATGGTCCAGTTCAATATACTTTAAATATATTAACATGTCAATTAAAAGTCCATCAACATTGCTTTCTAACCACGTTCACGAAAGAAGAGATCAAGATGCAAGTGGGAGTTGAATGGATTTTTGGGAGTATCAATAGAGGAAAAAAAAAAAAAACTTTAATATGGATAAAAGAGTCAAAATATGTATATTTCTTTATTGAATGAAGACCAATAACATGAGCACTCAGCATACATTGATTCCTATTTAAACAAAAAAAAAGGCATAAACAAATCTACTATTTCCATAACTAGCTAACAAACAACAACTATTTAAAAAGCTAACAAACTAACAACTTCGCACTGCTTTGTAGAGACTCTGTTGCTTGACCAATTCAAACAAAATGCATCTGGACTTGAACTCAAACTAATGCATTATTTTTCAATGATTGCTTGACTAGATTGAGCTATTATGCCATGCGATATCTTCTCATCTTGTTGAACTATCTTTTGGTTTAAACTTGTTGACCCCAAGTCTTCCTGATCACTGAAACTCTCTCCACTGATTTTGAAATCATTTTGAGGATTCAAAACCTTATCACTCCAAGATTTTTGAGTCTTCCTATCACTTCTTTGATCCTCGCAATTTCTATTACCGGGCTGTAAGGCATTACTAACACCCTCCCACAAATTGTGATGGGGTTGAAGACATAGTTTGGTCCAAAAATAATTGAAAGCAGCTTTGGACATTAGTTTGGTAAAGAGGTTGGCAACTTGTTGAATAGTAGAGATATGTAGAGTGATAAGTTGACCTAGGGCAACTCGTTTTCACACAAAATGATAGTTCAATTCGATGTGTTTACTTCGTGTATGAAAAACAGGATTAACAGTCATATGTAGAGCACTGAGATTGTCACGGTATAGAATTGGAGGAGATGACATTGGAATTTGAAGATCTTTCAAGATGAAGGGCTCTATACTTAGCTTTGGCACTCGATCGGGAGATAGTATGTTGTTTCTTTGCACATCATGATATAAGATTTCGCCCAAGGAAAATGCAATAGCTTGTGGTGGAGCATCTGGTGGTTAGACAACCCACCCAATCTGCATCTGAAAATGCACACAAATCAAGTGTAGTATTTGAACAAAATGCAATTGCAAGTGAATAGTTCCTTTGACATAACGAAAAATACGTTTAACCATTTTCAAGTGTACTACAGTGGGAGCATACATAAATTGAGATATATAATTAACACTAAATGAGAGATCTAGACGTGTAAGGGTGAGATACTGTAAAGCGCCAACAATTCCTCTAAAATAGTTTTGGTCCTCTAAAGGGGTATCCTTATGAGAATATTTTATTTTTGCTTCTAGAGGTGTACTCATAGGCTTACAGTCAACCATGTCTGTTTTCTCAAGTATGGTAAGAGCATACTGGGTTTGTGAGAGATGAAAACCATCAGTTGTTTGACAAGTTTCAACGCCAAGAAAATGGTGAACCGGTTGTAAGTCTTTCATTGCAAATTCACTGCTAAGGAGCTGAATGAAGGAGTTGAGAAGCTCATCAATTGATCATGGTTTGGATGTTGCAAATCAATCATTCCCGAAGGTTGCTCCATATATATTTCTTCAGAAATTAAGCCATGTAGAAAAGTATTTTTTACATCGAGTTGTCAAATGGACCATTGCCAAATATGAGCCCTAGTCAGAACCATTCGTATTGTACCCAGTTTGATGACTAGAGAAAATGTTTCAATGTAGTCAATTCCATCAATTTGATGATTCCCTTGTGTGACTAAACGAGCCTTGAGTCAATCTAGAGACCCATTAGTTTGAGTTTTGGTTTGATCCAATGTGATCCAATAATATGCATAGACGCAGAACGTGGAACCAGTTGCCAAGTTTTATTTTGTTGTAAAGCCACAAGTTTCTCTTCATAGCAGCTTTCTAGTCCGGATGAGCCAATGCTGACCGAATATTGCGAAGCTCTCGAGAAATAGTATAAGTCATCATGACTATCATGGAATACTTTGGATTTGGTTTAACTACACCACGTTGAGATCAGGTGACCATTGAATGAGAAGGTTGCATTGTGTCATCAGCAGAAGATGAGAAGACAACCTGTGAAGGAACATGTAGAAAGTTAGTGTCCTGAAATAATTCATGAGCTGTTGAAGAGGATGGACCAGCTTCATTATTCTGCATTGAACCCTTGGCTTGTGAACGCTGAACACCAGACAAAGATAGAACTATACGATCATCAGATGAAGGCATTGTTGGGATGTTATCTTCAAGTGGAGTTTGTGAAGGTTGACCAGAAGTCAAAGGTGACACATTGAAATATTCAGAATTTTCACCATGTTGCATAATTGAAGTGTCGAGTACAATTAAAGGCAAAAGACTTAAACAAGGTGGCATAGATGATGTAGTCCACGTATGAAAATCAATGTTAGTTTGAGGAAGCCAGGTATAAAAAATACTAATAGCATGAGATGAATCAGAAATGGTTGTTGTAAAGCAAGATTGCTTGTATGGAAAAATTAATTCATAAAAAACCACATATCGAGAAACAAAAAAAAATTCTGCTAGAAGAATGAAAACACTTGTATCATTTATATTTATCACTATAGCCAACAACACAGAACAATTTTAATATCAAGTTTATGGCGTCGTGTGTTCCATGTGTACGGAAAACATTTAGAACCGAAAAGTCTAATTGAAAAATATACAAGATGAGTTCCATGCAACATAAAATATGGGGTCTCAAAATTAACGGCTGATGATGGTAACTGATTGATAAGATAAACAGCCGTAGTAAACGCTTCTACCCACAAAAATAAGGGAGCACCACAATGAAAAAACATGGTCATTCCTAACTCTCGAATAATTCTGTGGCATCGTTCAACCAAAATTGTTTGCTCAGGAGTATAAGGACATGATATTTGATAAACTATGCCAATTGTCAGAAAATGAGATGTCAATCTCGAGTTAAGAAACTCACCTCCACCATTTGAATGTTAAATTTTTATTTGTTTGTTGAAATGCCTTGCCACATAATTTTCAAAAACCAAATATGCATCAACAAAGTTAGATTTATGTTGTAGAGGAATAATCCATTTATACTTAGAAAACTTATCTACTAAACAAACATTATATCTGAATTTTCCAATAGATAAAACTGGAGCAGGGCTCCACAAATCACAATGAATTTTGTCAAACACAGCAACATTTGAATGTTCAGAACAAGAAAAAGGCAGTCTGTTAAGCTTTCCTAACTGACAACTATAACAAAGATGTTCAAATTTAGACGCTCCTACAACTTCAATCAACCCCTTAGTTTTCAATAATTGTAAAGCTGAAGACTGTGGATGTCCTAAACGTTGATGCCAAGCTTCTGCCGACCCGAATTTAAAACGATGGGAGAAATGCAATTCCGGCAAGTTGGAGAGAATATAGAGATCAACCTTGTGCTTCCCTTTTATCATAGACTGTCTTGTTTCCCATTCCTTAACACAAAAATCAACATCAAAAAATTCACAATTTATTAAAAATTAAGTGGTTAATTGGCTCACAGATAGCAAATTCTTAGTTAGATCAGGGACAAATAGTACATTTTGAATAGGTATGGTAGTCGCATTTTGTTTTATACTTGTATCACCAACTCCAACAATAGGCAAGGAAGAACCATATCCAATAAGTACTAAATCAAATCCCACATATTTGCGAATATCAAACAACATACCTAACTTACCTATCATGTAATTAGAAGTTCCAGTATCAATAGTCCACTTTATATCTAAAACGGTGTTGTCCAAGGTATAGGCTGCAAGAGCTTAAGGGATCTCCTCAGTCTGAGTAGGTTTCTTGGGTACCCACTAGTAGATCTTTGCAATATGGCACATTGTTCCATAGTATTGGCACATTTCTTCACGATACAAGTCTCTTTCTACAAGAGTCATACGGAGTTCAACAGGAGGCGGAGGACAACGTTGGCTTATGTTGGATACCGAATTATCTGAGTAATCTCTGTTGTTATTTTTGGGTTGTTGAGCTTGGGAGCCATGCCTTGTTGATGTAAATTGTTGTGAGTGTCCTCGATATCCTGTAGAGGACTGCTACCGAGGACGTTGTTGTTGACCATAGAAAGCCAATTGAGGAGAGAATTGTCAAGCTGTGAAATCTATGTTACCAAAAAACCAGCTATGTCGTTGATATAGACTTTGAAGTTGTGACACTAACTCAGAGTAGGTAGGCCTTGGAGGCTTCAACATGGTAGCAGTAAAAGTCTTATATTGAGGACCGAGACTAGTAAGCAAACAGAATATCTTTTCTTTGTTCAAGACAGGTTTTCCGATGGCTCCAAGATTGTCACACAAGCCTTTGAACGTGCGAATGTGGTCAGCGATGGTTTTATCTTCATCTTTGCGAAGATATGTTAATTGTTGTCGCAGTGTAAATTCACGCTCCTGCGAATATTGAGCATATGAATTTTTTAGAGCTTCTCATACTGAGTATGTTGTATCCAAGCTGACAACAAGTCCAAGAGCTTCTTCTGAGAGAGTGCCTATGATCCACCTGCAAAGAAGGTAATCAGTCTTGCGCCAGGCTATGAAACTTTTTGTGAGTGTTGGTACGGTGCTTTTTGTATCTATGTTTGAAGTTGGAGTGGTCTGTTTGGTGGGAACTGAGTCTTCTATGATGAGATGTTCAACTAGTTCTTAACTTTTTGCTAAAGCTAATGCTTGTTCATGCCACAAAGGGTAGTTGGCTGGAGTGAGTCTGAGGGTAATAAAATTTCCGACAATTAGAGAAAGAGACGTCATGGCAAAGGGAAGGAATGGGTTGAGTGCTCACAACCTAGCTGGATACCAAGAGGAGAAAATGAAAAAAAGAACTTTAGTATGGATAAAAGACTGTATATTTCTTTATTCAATAAAGACCAATAACGTGAGCACTCACAATACATTGATTCCTATTTAAACAAAAAAATAAAATAAAATAAGCATAAATAAATCTGCACTATTTCCGTAGCTAGCTAACAAACAACAACTATTTAAAAAGCTAACAAAGCAACTTTGCACCGTTTTATAGAGACTTTGTTACTTAGCCGATTCAAACAAAATACATCTGGACTTGAACTCAAACTGATGCGTTATTCTTCAATGATTGCTAGATCTGATTGAGTTGTTATGCTATACGATATCTTCTCATCTTGTTGAACTACCTTTTGGTTTGAATTTGTTGACCCCAAGTCTTCTTGATCACTCAAACTCTCTCCACTGATTTTGATATTATTATGAGGATTGACAACCTTATCACTCCAAGATTTTTGGGTCTCCGGCCTTATCACTTCTTTGATCCTCACAATTTTTATTGTCGAGCTGTGAGACATTGCTAATATCAATCAATATATATACCGTGCATCCTTACTAAGCACATGTAATCATGGATGATCGATCCACGCCAACCAGCAGGACTGGAGTGCTGACTATATTTGCTAGTAATTGTCACCCTCTTCCTCTACAAAGAAAAGTCAGGCAGTTAATTAAATCTTGACATTCGATACTTTTCTTCCTAAAATGTATCTTCTCACTAACTTTTCTTTTCTTGACCTTTGTAGATGAAAAGAATGGAGTGCTGGCCTACTGGTCCAAGAGTAATTCCAATTCAATCATAAACATAATTTAATGCTGTCAATGCCTGATTCGAACTTTCAATATATATTAATCAATAATCAATTGAAATTTGCAGGCAAATTCTTATTGCCTCTCTACATTAATGTTCCTGTTCTGAAAATCATATAAAACACTGATGTTTGGTTTTCAGGCATGGATGACCCAGGTAATGTCACACTTCCAAAGGGATTGCACGACCCCACAAGATCAGCAAGTTTTGTTGGATACTTTGCTCGTTCGTTGCTTGACAACTTCTAATGGAGACAAGGTTACACGTCACGGTTTGGAGTTGTCTATGTCGATTACACTAACCTCAAGAGGCACCGAATTAAAGATGTCTGCCTGCTGGCTTGAGTGTCTACTTCAGAGAAACAAGCATTGATCAGCCTGCTATATTCTTGTCGATTTGAAAGTGTGTTTATGACATAAAACTTTCTATTAACATGGTGGAGTTAATAACATCCCTACTTAGTGCTTAGCTTATTCCCTTTCATATGACTCAACAAAGTCAATAAACTGTAAAATTGCACAAGAACCCATAGGTAAATGGTTTGAGTGGTTATAGGTTTGGTCTTTGGTTTTAAGGTTCAAACCCCTTGGGGTAAATAGTTTGTAAAGATAATTTATGTCCATCTGATATGGGCGCATTACAAAATTGCACAAGAAAGGCTTTGATGACATCTATAACGATTTATGATGGCCTTTGTAATGCATATATGCAACAATTCTAGTTACCAAAGGGAAAAAAGTAGCAACCTGCTTGGATTTGTAGATACTGAAAGAAGTGCAGCAGTGGAAATAGTTGCTTCGATTCCAGACAAGTTTTGAGGGAGATTCCTTCCAGCTACCTAATTCTTGAATAGCAAATCAGTGGTAATCAGAACACCACCTAATATAATCAATCAAGTTTCACAACACTTTCTGTAAGTCAGAAAATCCTCTGGTCAGAAATTCTGTTGGTAAAAGTATAATCTTGTCCAACAAATAACAGCAGCACTTTTTAAGAAAATGGTTCTGCTTATGCCACCTCAACTCATCGAAGTCGTTTGACATAGAGACTAGTTCCATACCAGGTTTGTTCTTTACCACGGCAGAACCTATAATAGCATGCCACAAAAGTTCCCAACTTCCTTTTATGAAATGAATAGACGGTTCACCTTTGAAACATTAAACCAAGTCCTAAATGAGCTACTTTTTCAGCAATCTTCACCTTTGAAATGAACAAATGGCTCAAAGAATGCCTAAATTATCCGGTAAAAAAAAATTAAATACAAATGAAATTCATATGTATACTATACACGAGAGAAGAAATTCAAGATACTGTTGTTCTTTTTATTTTCTGAACTCTTGCTGCTGCCCCTTTTTGACTTCTCAATTTTCTCTCTACTTTTTCCATCTGTGACCCTTTTAGGCTTAGAATTTACACTCTCCTGGGATTCCAAATTTATGCACATGGTGTCTGAGTATCCTAAGTCAGTTATACCAGAAACATGACCAGCTGTCTGATCTGACTGAATGTCACTGAGCCTTCTTTTTCTGGGAGACTTGTCAAGAACCTTTAATGGAGTGTTGTCTGGAGTGACACACAAGATGCCCAAACTTTCATCAGTCGCAAATGAGACTTGCTCAGTAATGCTCTCTATTGGATCCAACTGGATTTCATCCCATTTCCTCTTCTTGAACGGGTTGTTGTCAGGAACCTTCAGGGAATTTCTGTTCTGAACCGTTGGAATTTCTACTGTTCCATGAATTTCTGATGGCAAAATTAGTTTCTCTAGTGCTGCAGCTTCTTTCAGATATTTACTTGAATTTGAAACTGACGTCTGTTTCTCTGTGTATCCACCCATATATACCACATGCATGTACGTGATTGGATATGATTAGTTTATTTATTCATATATCAAATCATGACTTACAAGCTTAGATTGATCTATGCATTTGTTGTGTTTGTATGGAGGACTTCAGAATTAGCAAGAGGGCCAAAAAAGAAGACTCTTTGTGTTTGCTTTCTTTACTTGGTAAACCAAATTCTGCTAGCCAAAATTAAATATCTTATATTGGAAACTTGTTGATATGCATTAGATGGGTTCAAATAACTTGCCTGAAACATCAGTTTTGCTGGTTTTGTGGGAGGAAGAGATTGTGATGCAGCTCCCTTGTGTAGATACCGCAGCAGCTTCAAGACTTTCTAGTTGACCAGAGGATTGGATAACAAGGGAATCTGGATGGCATCCAGAACTTGGGAAATGATCAAAAGCCTCCATGCTTATAGGGTCTAAATAACCTTCAGCAATTGCACTAGCAATTGATGTAGGCATTTCTCTGATTCCATTTATAATTGGTCAATGAAAAACTATGAATCTAAAAGGCAAACCCAACTCTCTTAACCATACCTGCAATTGGATTATTCCTTGCAATTTCACATTTTAAGGGTTCTCAAAAATTAGCAGTTGCCAAGACACAAAGGAATGTAGCAAGAACACTCAGACATGTGACCATGCTAAACAGGACAAAGTCTCATAGGTTCAAACCTCAAATAAAACGGGCAATGGTACCAGTACGTATGAGAGGGTAGGTCATAGTGGCTGTCATGGTAGAATTGCTGAAAAGGATTTGATAGGTACCATTTTAGTATATCGAGAATTCAGAAGAAAAAAATATTAAATGAAAGAAAATAAAAAAGGATACGGTCCCAGGAACTCAAGCTCTCCATTCAGAGACTGTAGAAGTTTTTCTGGAAGAGGTTTTAGATGTTTGAGCTTTTTAGTGTCAATATCATATCTGCAAATTAGTAATAAGAAAGGCATCATATATATCACTAGCTGACTGGAATAAGCCAGTATGCATTTGTATATATGCAACAAAGAATGAGGAATTGGTGATGGCCTATGATCTATTCCAGTAGTATGCAATTGACATTCACAAACTACGCACATTTGGGCATGTTGGAAAACGGCGAGTGCTTCTGTAAAAGATTTGGAGTAGTCATCAGGCATTTGATTGCCCTTCTCAAACTTCAAAACTGATAGAACCTGTAAGTATGCAACACTTGTGATATTAGTGATAACATCGTATAGCACAATCATTTACGCTATCCAAATTTCTAAAACTATATACCAGTAAGAAAATTTTGAAACAAAAAGGTACAAAATAAGAATTCTACCAGTCCAAAAGTACAGTCATGCAAACATGGATGTTAGAAATGTTTCTTTATAACTCAACGGTACCCAGGGGAAAAGTCTACATTTTTTATTGATTATGGCTTGCTTATGGAGATCTTTTTAAATTAGTAGCTTCTTAGGAAAATCATAAATGTTTTTGATGAACTAAGCCCATATGCAAATTTGAAAACTTAGTCGAAGGTGTATTTTAGTTTTAATAGAAGGGAATTGAAACTGACAAGTGTGATAAAACAAATTGCCAGAAATCTCAATTCATAAATCAGAATCTTTTTAACTCAGATCTAGAATCCAATGCAGTAATATTACTAAAGCCTTGCATCAGTTTGTGAGGTTGATCAAAGCCAAACAATGGGTGGACAAGCACAAAATGCCCACTATTCTAGGTAGAGCACAAACATGTAAGGATTTTGATCCTTATATCAGACAGAAACTTGAGAGATCATAAGAAAAGAAACTAGACAAACACTGAACAGTGCAATATACCACCGGTGGTCTTATACAAGTGGATTTTTTCCATTTCTTACAACAAGGAAACAGAAGAAGAAATATTTGAGTTCTTGTCATCTGCTTAAGCAAAAATACCAGAAACCAAATAGTCATTAGCAGAACAAATGACAGATGTGGAAGACCTTTCTAATGGAATCATTATAAGCTTTTGTCCTGTACACTTCCTCAAATTGGCAGTCGGCCAAATCAAAACCAACCTCTTCAGAAAATACAAGCTGTTGAAGGCTATTCCTTTTATTTCAGTGGAATAGAAGCTGATTGTATGTGATGGCACTACCAGATTATGACTTGTTCCATGTAATCTTAAACTGACTCATAAGTTAAAATTGGAACTTGTTTTAGAAGTCCCTTTTTTTGTCTGGGTGGAAAGATCACTAATGGGCTTTTCTTAAAATGCCCTTGATGCATCATGATGCAAGTTAACATCTGCCCCACCAGCAACTCCCCTAATGGAACATATTACATCTCTTATAGCCTACTCGGAATAAAGATAACATCTATCTTTTATATGCATCCTGTTTTGATACTATATTATGTTGACCAGGTCTTCTGTACACAAAATCTACTTAGTTCTACATTATTCTGTGGCTTTTTTGGGTAAGTACAAGTAGAGAATACTTACGCGATCTAAATTCCGGTACTTGGAGACCAGAGCATAAGCTTTTCCAATCCCAATTCCGGGAATAGATGAAAGGAAATCACAGCCGGCTAAAACACACATGCCTGTGAAAATACCAAGTAACGCAGTCAATGTTTCAAATGCATTTATAGAAGACCGCTAAGAATGTGAGATGTAGTTTCTTTCATTTCGATAGAAGAATGAGCCCATCTGCTTTCACATTTGTCAAGAGGCTTCATGACAAAAATTGGTGGAAGGTTTTACCCACATTAGATGTATGAATCGAACAAGGTCTGCTTTTGTCATTATTTTCAATCCACCCTTTAATTTTTTACGACAATATAACATCCCTTTGTTCCATACAGAATACATAACTAAATTTAGCATGTCACAATGAACCCACCTGTGAACAAGTCCATATCAAAGTTTCGGAAGGAAGGTGTACGGGCCACATAACCAAATATCTTGTCTAGCACTATCTCTTCACCATTGCCAAATTTGTCCATCTTGAAGACAATCTGTAATAAATGAATTCAAATCAAAATATAAGGATTTCATTAAGTCCAATGACACAATGAAGATCAATTACTCAGGAAGCAGTAGACCTCCATCTGCATCATATCAAAATATTTGTGGGAGTTCTTACAGCTTGGCAACCATATGCTATTAGATCACTATCTTCTGTAATCACAGAAATGATACCACCCTTTTCAGCTTCAAGGCTGCACAGATATGCCAGCTGTGCATCAGCCTCATATGGAGCCACCACATATTCAATGTTCTCTGATCTAAGAACCTGAAAAATCACTAAGGAGACATTTACTAGCAGTGAATCTAGGTCCAAAAAAAAAAGTCTTGATAGAAATGAACTCGCTGTCTAGAACTAGAAGTTGCATATAGCTAATATAAATATGGCAATTAGGTACCTGTATCACTTGATGCGCCATGGATGGAGTAATGCTCACTGCTCTCTACAAGTTAAAACGATTAAATTTTTTTAAAATGTTCCATAGCTTTTGAAATAGAGAAAGCACACATATAGAAACAATGCCATGAGAATATCAAAGAAGATTCGTGTATGCTAATGCAGTGAACTGTGAACCTCATTTACCTGACATGCACCGAAAAGTCGCAAACTGCTCAAATTGGAATTTGGGAAATTAGTCCAAATCAAACGGTTTACAAATTTGAGCAAGACTCAGACCAATAAAGGAATGTTTTAGTGGCATAAATGTTCTTCATTTTCGTAACTCGGCTATAATCAAGAACAATAATTTGAAAGTACATGGAAATTCAAGACATCAGTTCTAAAAATTGGAGTAAAAGCATTATTTACGTGGAAAAAAATGGCAATAAGTTCAGCAGCCTAATTTATTTGAAACAAAATAACACCAATTTAGCGACTACGGAACTGTTAACGTTCGAGATTATGCAGGTAATCCAATCATTTCGTTAAACAGATTTGGTGATTTACAAGGTAGATAGGCAGCACACCATTTAAAAAAGAAAAAAGAAGAAGAAATGTATGATGGTGCTTGCACATAATACCTGGAAGAGTTCATTGGCAGCACTAGCATCCCCTTGTTTGAGCTTTGTCATTGCCAAGTCACGATTAGCCTTTCTTTTTCTGAATCAAAATGACACATACCCAACATTAACAAATTGGGGAGTCTAAATTAAGAATATCACACAACATTTTGAAAAAAAAAAACCTAAAAGAAAAGCCCGGGGGCCGGTGTTATACTTGCCTGTGTCGTTCTTCCTCGGTGGCAGCCTTACACGGGATGTTGCCGCCATCGAAAACGACGACGGGGGTTACCTTATGGTGCCGAAGCAGATTGATTCGGTGCATAAAGTACTCCAAGTACCGCATTTTCCTATCGCTATCTGAATTCAGGCAAAGCTCCATGCTACATGAATAAGCTGCCCCAAAGAAATCAAAACAGAAAAAGGAAAAAAGTCAATACATTTTGGTTAATTCCTTTCCTCCCACGAAGCCAAACCCAAAAAAACTACAATAATGCTACCTCCTTTGTGAAGCCATGAATAAGCATCGATACCCACCTGCAAATTATTGGAAAAAAAAAAAACATTTAAGAAGTCTAAAAACTAGTACAAATTAAGGAAGAAATAACAAGGAGAAGACCGGGAAGGATAATTACGCGCTTGCCGGCGTATTTTTTAATGTGAATGGTTTCAATGTGAGGCTTCATAAATCTGAGAAGATCCTTGATACCCATTTGTTCCTTCTGATTCTGCTGGGTTTTGGGTTTCTTTTTTCATTTTTGGGTGCTCAGAATAGGAGGAAATAACGAAGAAGGTTTCCATTCCGAGCGGGAGAAGATGGCGGGAAGATTAGCAGACGTCAAAAATAAGGAGGCAACATTGCGATTTTACAATATTCCGCCTGACAAACCAAATTAATTATTATTTATAATTGTTTGGAGTTTTTTTTAACAAGAAGAAAATTGTAAGTATTAGTTTCATCTAAGGTTATGTTTTGGGGAGAGATGAGATTTCTCATCTCATCATTACATCTTTTTCAAATCTTTATATAAAATATAATAAATAATTTAACTTTTTCAAATTTTAATTTAACTTTTTTAAATTCCAAAACAATAATAATATTAAAAAATAATATTTTAAACTTTCATCTTAACACTATTAACAAAATTTTTTAAAATTCTCATCTTATCTCAACATCCAAACCTAACCTAAAACAATAAATGTTTTGGTCATTGTTTTTCTTAAAAATATTAAATTGATAAGTAAAATATTTTTTCTTTCTGAAGAATAAGAGTGTATCCCGTAATTTTATTCAAACAGATGAAAATCTTGGTTACAACTATTAGGTTTTGGCTCATTTGGCATTTGTCTCACATTAGTGGAAAATTAATGAGGAGTATGGCCTAAGGCCTATAAAAAGAGGCTTACCTTCCTTAGTTAAGTGTACCAGTCAATAGCTTAACTAGTAATTTTTTTCTTTAGTTAAATTTCTCTTTTAGCCTTTTTTTGTAAATTGGAAAGAGGTGAGAGTTAAAGTTTTGCTAATGAGGAAGCTTTGTAGGTGTCCTTGAGGTGAGAAGAAAAATTATGTGATTATAATAATTTTTCACATAGTAGATTATCTTTTTTAGTCCTATTGATTTTTCTCCTATTTTGGGAGTTTTCCGCTTATATTGTGTGTTCTTATTATTCTCTATTTTTCTTAATATTCCTGCAAATGGTGGATCCTAGGAGATGAATTTGGGAGGTCCAAATTCCCAACAAGTGGTATCAGAGACACTAGGTTCTTTTGGTGGGTGTAGCTTTGGTGTAGTGGTGTGGATACGTACTGTCTAAGAAAGTTCTGTTTAGGAGATTGAAATAAGCAGGACCATTGTAACCCTCCAATATTTCCTGAAAACTTACTTAGTGAGTACTATCTATTTGTATAGTAAAATTCATCAAGACAATGTCAGGAAGTAGGGTTTCAAATCCAATCATATTTGAGGTGAAGAAATTTGATGGGGGAATCAATTTTGACTTGCGGCAAATGCAAGTCAATAATGTTTTGATTCAATCATGATTACACAAGGTGTTGAAGGGCAAACCAACCCCTAAAGTCAGCAATGAGACTAGCGACTGGTGAAACGGCTAGTACAAGGAGCAAGTTCGGTAAGTGGCTCCAAGTCAGTAAATGAAGATATTGGAAATGAAGTTAACGTTGTGTCTCTCTTCCTGGAAGACGATGTCTGTTGAAAATGGACATGTACATCCTCATAGCATGCAGCTAAATCCCAATGTTAATGTAAATCCTCATACATCCTCATAGAAGATGTGTTAATGTTAGTAAGTCTATAAGTTTGCATACAAGCATTGGTTTGGCATTGATGCAGTTACTGAAGCCCATCTTGAGTGTTGGAGTCTTGCTAGATTCATTCCAAGTAGAATGTACAAATCCTTATATTGCCTTCTTGATCGAATGATGGCATTAAGATGGATATAGTCTTAAAGATCCTTTGCAAATTTCAAATAGGCCAATTATAAGGTCAAGAGCCAAGAAAATCAAGAAAGCAATACAAGGATTAGTGCAATCCACTTGGGATGAGGCTAGCAAGACTCCAACACTCAAGATGGGTTTCAAAGAAAAAGATCCAGTTTTGATCCACTTGATATAAGCTATGGAAAACATGAGCTAGAATTATTGTTTAGACCTTATTTAATTTATTAAAATGGCTTATTTTATTAGTTATAGAAATTAGTCTAGAATATTGGGGCTTAAGGATGTTTAGCCTATATATGTTTTATATTTTATGAACTAGGGTTTCAAGAGAAGTTTTTAAGCGTAGTTTAGGGATTGTTTTAATCTATAGCTATGATTCTTTTGGGAATGCCTTGTATTTCGCTCAAGGGTATTTTGGGAAAAGATTTTATATTAACTTAGGGTTTTTGGGGGATTGAGATATATAAGTTACTATAGCTGAGTACTGTAACTGCAGCACTATTCACTCAAGGGTATTTTTGAACAGTTCTGCTACAGGTACCCGCCTTGGGTACCTTTAGCGGAATCAGCTCAGCCAATCCATCGGCTCAGCCGATATTTAAAAAATAAAAAAATAAAAAAAAATAAAAGAAAAGGAAAATAACTCGATTTCGGACGTCAAATTATTTCAGACAAACCACTGAACCAGCGCCCAAATCGTATGGAATAATCTCCAGTATCTTGTGATGAACGAAGGGAGAACTTGTCGTCATCCGGTCGAGCCCAACCCTGCGTGGCGTTGAACCCATCCCAAAATTGCGTCGCTGTGCTGTCGAATCCCCTGCGCCGGTGGTTGATTTCTGTGTTAGAGAGAGTGTTGTCATGCCGTCGTGGGTAGACCAATGTTTGATTCTTATGCAGTTTTTCCTTCTATTTTTCTATATCTTTGATTCTTTGAGCAAAGGGTAGACCAAGGTGCAGATTGTATTTTCCCATTCTCAACTTGTATTTTCCCATTCTTGACCGAGATTCACCAACCTAGATTACTGGTTTTTTCCCCACTGGAGTTCTTTACATTGAAGTTGTAATTTTTTTTTCTTTTCCCCCTTTCAACCATGTTTGTTCCTACTGCAGTTGTTTTTCCCACTGAAGTTGCAAGCAAACATCCGAAAGTTTACATTAAAGTGAGATGGATGGGTTTTGTTTTTTTTTTTTGTTTTTACGGACTGTAAAGTAAAAGGAAGAGAGCTTGTTTTTATTTTGTTTTATTTTAAGATGTTTTGCACGTACATAAAGTGCTTTTGAGCAAAGTAAAAGGATGCATATAAATATTTCATGTTGATTTGGGGAGGAGGAAGCATACACAGCAGGTAAGTTTGCTTGGGATGATTTGGAGAGGAAGAAAGCATAGCTTGCTTGGGAAGCTTTTGCCGAATCAAAAGCTTTTGCTTGGGTTTTGCTTGGGAAGCGTAGCTTGCTACTTGAGATTTAGGTGCAGGGATGAGGAGAAACAGAGTTACCTTTTGCCGAATCGAAAGAAGGACGAACGAAGGGATGCAAATGCACTGTTTAGCAAACAAAAGGATCTCAATTTCAGCCAATGGTGCGAACGCACCGTTTCAGTAAATGCTACAGTAGCCCCACGGGTACGCGGAAGGTACCCCTCCCGGTTGCAAGTAGCATTTTTTATTTTTGAAAGATGGAGATTTATTTTAGCTAGGGTTTTAATTAGATTGTGGTTTAAATACTCTTTATAGCCTTATTTGATTAGTTTATAAAATTTGATAAATTTATTCATTATGAGTTGAGTTTATCTCATATTGTTCTTGAATAAATTTTTGAATTTATCAAAGGCAAATCACAACTTTTGTGGCGTTCTTCCTTATAATTTAGGTTTTTAAGACAGGTTTTTCAACGGGTCTAAATTTTCATATAATCTAAATTCTTGAAACGAATTCCTCAACAGGTCTAAATTTTTCATTGGCTTAATTTAGACTCGTTGAAGAACATGTCTTAAGAACCTAAATTATAAGGAAGAACACCAAAAAGGTTGTAATTTGCCTTTGATAAGTTCAAAAGTTAATTTAAGAAGAAAATGAGATAAACTTAACTCACAATGAATAAATTCATCAAATTTCATAAAACTAATAAAATGAGGTTACAAAGAGTATTTAAACCAAAACCTAATTAAAACCTTAGCCAAAATAAATTCTCATCTTCCAAAAATACCCATGAGTGAATAGTGTCGCAGCTACAATGCTCAACTATAGTAACTTACATATCTTAATCCCCCAAAAACCCTAAATTAACATAAAATCATTTCCGTTATTGTTTGAACCATGTTTAATATATTAAAATAGCTTATTTTATTAGTTATAAGAATTAGTTTAAAATAATAGGGCTTGAGGCTGTGTGGCCCGCATATGTTTTATGTTTTATGAGCTAGAGTTTCAAGATAAGTTTTTAAGGGTAGTTTAGGGATTATTTTAATTTGCAGCTAGGGTTTCTTTTGAGAAGGCCTTGTATTTCGTCCAAAGGCATTTTGGAAAAAGATTTTATATTAATCTAGGATTTTTGGGGGATTGATATATGTAAGTTACTGTAGCAGAGAACTGTAGTCGCGGCACTATTCGTTCAGGGGTATTTTTTGAAGACAAAGATTTATTTTGGTTAGGGTTTTAATTAGGTTTTGATTTAAATACTCTTTGTAACCTTATTTTATTAGTTTTATATATGGAATTTGATGAATTTATTCATTCTGAGTTAAATTTATCTCATCTTGTTTTTAAATGAACTTTTGAACTTATCAAAGGTAAATCATAACTTTTGTGACGTTCTTCCTTATAATTTAGGTTCTTGAAACGAATTACTTAACAGGTCTACATTTTTCATTGGCTTGATTTTGGCTTTCTTGGGTAATTTTTCAAATTGATTATGGATTTAAGGGATTCTATTCTCACGGGTTCATATCAGGGTGTGTGGTGGAAATTCATGTTGATGGTTGATGAACTTTTAGGAAAGCTAAACGTGGAAGTTACACCATAATTTTCAGCAAGGTTGTTTTCGACATGGGCCAAAGTGAAATGCTTGGAATTGATTTATTCTGACTGGGTATGCTTTTACGGTGGAGCATGATAGCAGAAACTATGAAGATCTTCATCAAGGCGGAGCATAGCCAAAGTCACAAGGTGGAGATTGTTGGGTTTTCTACTCCTTTGGCATTGTCCCACATTGGTGGGAAATAAATGAGAAGTAAGGCCCAAGGCCTATAAAAGGAGGCTTAACCTTTTTGGTTAAATGCACCTGTCAAAAGCTTAACTAGTAACTTTTGACTTTAGTTAAATTCCTCTTTTGGTCTTTTTTTTTGTAAAATGAGGAGATGTGAGAGTTAAAGTTTTACTAGTAGAGAAGCTTTGTGGGTGTCCTTGGGGTAAAGAGAAAAATTGTGTGATTGTAATAATTTTTCACATAATGAATTTTTTTCTCTGGGTCTGGTAGTTTTTCTCCTATTTTGAGAGTTTTCCACTTAAATTATTGTATTGTTATTATTTCTCTATTTTTCTTGATATTCAAGCAAATGGTGGATCCTAGGGGGTGAATTTGGAAGGTCCAAAATCTCAACACAAACTTACATGACTAATGTGTATTAGGCTTGAAAAACCAACTGGCCAGTTTAGTTTTGATCCAAAACCGATCTATTTCTTATTTATTAGAAATTGACCAAACCAACCGACTAGAGAAAAAGTACCAGCCGAACCCATTCCAATCAATTTAACAGTTTGAAGGTCAGATTGGGACAAAGAGATGACAGAGAGAGAGAGACATATGCCAACTTGACCAAATAGAGGCAAACGAAGGGAGAGGCAAGATCGATTGCAAGACGTCTGGGAGATGAGAAGAGACGACAATGGACTAAGTGAGAGTTGAGAGCAGAGCAGAAAAACGAAGAAGATAAGAGGGAGGGAGGGCATTTGGGTTAGGGTTGAAGCCCTAACCCAAAACAAAGTGTTGTTTTTTCCTAACCACATAGTAATCAAATGAAGCGTTTGGTTTGTCGTCGTGTTTCTTTTTCTAATTGCATATTGATAAAACAACGTAATTCAATTTAAATTAAACGACGTTGTTTTATATAAGAATAAAATATATATAATCAGTCAGCTCACCAATTTGAATATGGTTCAAAAAGCAATCGATCTGATCGACATCAAGTTCCCTCGATTTGAACTTCTAACCGATCAATTCTCCACTAGTTTCAATAGTTTCGGTTGGTTACGGCCGATTCCATGTACCCCACTCACAAGGTGTATGAAGGAATCAAATCTAATATTTTGTGCCAATGCAATCGAAGCTAAATTATACCAAAAGATTTACAAGAATAAGAAGAGCAAGTAAAACTATCTAATATCTATATTATTTACATACAAAAGTTTACTTATAGCCATAGTTTTAAATTCCGTTCTGTTCCGGCCGGAACGGACGGAATTTGCCGTTTCGGTGTAGTGTCCAGAACACTATACCCCCTCATTTCGTTTCGCTCCAAATTCCGGCCGTTTCGGTCTATTCCGGTCAAATTCTGGCCATTTCGGCCGGAATTGGCATTTCGGTCCTTGTTCCGTTTCGGACTGTTTTTGTAATTTTCTGGTGTTTGAATGCCATTTTTGTAAATTTTAAATACAAATGATATTTAATTAATTCTAGAATATAAAATGTATTTATATAATTTTATTTTTTTTGTAACTTTAAATATGTTTCCTCATTTTCTCATTTTATAAATTTCATTATTTTTAATAATTTCTCTATTCTTTATTTTTTTTTATTTTTTGTGTCTCAATTCAAGTTTATGATTTTTTCAATGTATATTTATTTTATAAATTTTCAATTATTTCATATATATACATATATACATGATACCCACTTACATATATATGTATTTATTCTATTAGTTGTTAGTTTATATATACATATAAATATTTATATATAATATTTAATTAATCCCGAAACGATACACCGGAATACACTGGTATCGAAATATTCCGTTCCAATATATAAACCGGAATGATCACCGGAACGGAATTCAGAACATTGCTTATAGCCCCCATATTTGCAAGCCTATATGCAAGCTAATTGCATTCTCTATGGACATGTTTAACATCAACAATCATATAATCACATAGAAGGGCGGCCTCTTCCCAAAGTATAATAATAATAAAATAAAATAAAAACTATGATGATTGTTGCTTCAAGCTAAATGTGAAATCACCACTTGTCTCAAAAGTTTTAACTAATTGGAAAATGTAGATTTTATTATTTATTTTGTATCTTAACATTCTTCCTCGCATGTGAGTCAGACTTCCCTTTAATAGGTAGCCCCAACACGTGGAATATTTAATTAAATATGATAGATCAGTATAGAGTCAGGGTTCGAACTCAGGATCTCTGCTATGATATCATGTGAAATCACAACTTGTCCCAAAAACTTAAACTGATAGGAAGATGTAGATTTTATTATTTATTTTGTAGATTAACACTAAACAAAATAAACTAAATAAGAATCTCCCACTATGGTCTCTAATTGCACTACCACATCTAGCATCACTAGGGTTACCCTTAGAAGATCCATCTGTATTGAACTTCAACTTTCCAAGAGGAGGATACCAACGGACCAGAAATGGCTTTTTTTTCATGTTCACATGCATCGTTGGAATATTCAGCCTCTCAAGAGTAAGAGCGACCATTTGCTTCCTAGCTAAAACTTCTTTTAATTTGATATGGAAATTGAGCTCTTGAAGCCAATGCACCACTAATTCAACTTTTTTCTCTCATTTTTTAAAATTCAATAACACATTTTAACTCAAACAACTTCAGTACTATTCACAAACTATTTCACTACTATTCACATAATTCTCAACTCATCTCATTACCCAAACATACCCTAAGAGCGGGAAGTAAACTAGCAAGCTGCAAATGAAGTTAATCTAACTTTTAGCTTGAATAATAAGAAAAGAGAAATGTTAGTATGCCTCTTCATTTTGACCACTCATATATTTAATTTTTTTTTAAATCTTAATGGTTAAAAAAATGATTATTAGTGTATTGGTATTTTTTATTTTTTAAAAATTTAAAAAATATTTGAAATAAAATGCAAAAACAAGTTAATGCAAATTGCACTAGGCGGCAAACAAAGCGGGCATGCCCAAGCGACATAGTAGCACCACTCATAAGAAAATACCTACAAATTGATCTCCACATGTGGGAATGCCACGGCCTAGGAAAATTAATATCATCTAATGTCTGACCATTGGATTAATATTTTTGCCTCATAAAGTTTGACCAAAGAGAGCATGAATTAATAGCCTTCATGCCATTTTACAGTATTGCAACGCATGAGAAACATCACCTAGATTTTTATTTCCATACCTCTAGATCTCTTTTATATTTGGCCTGCAAATATTTGACTATGATATCCATTTTCTTTTCTGATGATCCTCAGATTTCCCCCAAAATAAATTGGGAAAAGCTTGATTCATGAGCTTAAACACTCTCTTTGCATAAGGGATTCGTCACTGAAAATATGTGAATAGCGACAAATTAAATTGAAAACAAATTTGATAAGAGCTAGTTTTCCACCATTAGATAGCAACATTTTTTCTAGCGAGCAGTTTTTTTTTTCCTTCCTTTTGTCAAGAGAGGTTCAAACATGTCTATCCACATTCTACCACAGAAAAGAAGTTCTCCAAGGTATGTAATGGGAAATGATCCTTTAGTATTGAATTTTTGCTTTTTGCGGCCAATATTTTTGCAACGAATAGAATCATAGAATTAGTCGCAATAAGTCAATAATTCCAGTCAGCATTGTTCTTCTTCAGCGAGTTCTTGAGTCGCCTAGAAAAATCACTTTGTTACAACGAAATGTGGTCAACGTAAAAAAAAAAATCACTACTTAAGACCATTCATTTATCCATTGGTTCTCTTACTCGCCGCAAAAAACGGATATTGCTGCAAAAAATTGACGCCACCAAGAAATCGTTGCAAACACAACGACACCGCTACAAATAAATTTTTGAAACACACACCACTTCCATCGGCACGTTTATTTTTGAGGCAGCAGTTTGTCATCTCAATAAAACTTTTTCCTCTGAAAAACCCAAGTAACGAGTATAGCGATAGACTACACGCATATTTGTTTATGGTATTTTGCTTGGTTGTTGTTGTGAAATTTCGCAAGTACACAAAATCGTACCAAGTAATATAGTGATAAAGAAAGATGTCGAACCCACGATGACTATTTACCTCTTAACTATTGAAATTGTTCTAATTCTAAGTTATTTGAAAATCAAGAAAAGTAGTAGATTTGAATTTGAATAACAACAACAAATTAAATTAAAACAATAAATGAAGAATTGACCAAACACTTCAAAAGAAAAAGATTTCACCCAAGAAGAAAACACTAAGGCATCCAACTCACCTATCTAATCCGACCCCAAATCCTAACCATACAATCAATCAATTATTATCTTATTTGACAGCAAAATTTTATAACTTATTTAAGACCCTCTCAAGAGTAGAATTATAATTAACCAACATATGATAACCCACGATATGTCTATGCAAATTTAAAAGCATTTGAGCACATTAAGATGAATAATATTTCACATAAAAGCCGCACAAATCACGTTGGCACATACTTGTTTTTCGTTCAATTCATGGCATACATCATACGAAGCTAAACTACATGCATCATCTCTCGAATTAACATGCACAACAAATCATTCAACTATTGGCCAAATAATTGAAAGCATTGAGCTCAATGATGTATACTTAAAAGGAATAATAAAATTATGATTACATAGAAATAAGATTCGGGATTGTCATGAAAAGGCTACATCATAGCCTTAGCAAAAGAAATTAGTTCATAATATAATCAAAACAAACCATAATGATTCTGGAATTTATAATGAAAATTATACAAAGAGAAGATGAAAGAGTTAAGAAAGAAATTGTATGTAAATCGAGAATCTCAATCACTGATGAACTCCAATTCTGTAAATTTTCGACCTCCTGCTTGATGCAATGTTTCCTCTCTGAATATGTTCGTATTTTGGTCAGGCTTAAACACAAAAGTTATAGGTTTTTATCTCAAATTTCCATAGACACCGAGATTGACCTTATTGGAGTTCTCTAGAAAAAATCATGCTTCAAATACTGAAAGGTATTTCAGGATCGAGAAAGTCTTGTCCGGTCTGAACCAACCCTGTATCACCCCTATTCATGACTAACATAGTAGTCCATTCCCATTTTTCCTTAATAACATTAATAAATAACCTTTTTAGATTTTTATATAAATAAATTTGTATTACTGATAATTATTACATCAATTTTTAAAAGAGTACTACTATGCAGCAGCCCATACATCACATTGATCCTGTCATTTTTTTTTCTTCCATTTCCCCATTTTTCCATATTCTCATTTTCCCATCCACGTCTCTCTCTCTCTCTCTCTCTCTCTCTGAGGAGAAGCAACACACGATGTGTAAGATCCAATCTATTGCCAGGTTCTACCCCAAGCCCAAATCAGTTCTTACCAAAGGGCAATACAGTGACATTTCAGGTAAGGCTTTAAGTCTTTCTTTTTCCTCTTTTCCCCCCGACGTTTCTTCCTTTCTCTCTCTAACTTTCAGTTTTTCTGCTTCTAAATCTCACACCCATTTTCTTTTTCTTCAACTTCTCAATTGCATTTTTTTTTTCTTTTCTCTCTTTCCCTTCACTCACAAAAATTTCACTTTCATTAGAATCTCTCCCTCTCTCTCGTGCCATTGGTTCCCATGTATTCCTCTTGCTGCTATTTTTTTTTGGTGTTTTTAGTTTAGGCTATCAGAGTAGTTTCAGATTGCAAGTACGAACTTTCCTCTCTCTCTCTCTCTCTCTCTCTCTCTCTCTCTCTCTCTCTCTCTCGATGCCCACATTTTTCTCACACTTGGTGTTGCATTTGTGTAGTATTTTCATATTTGTATTGCCGAGAATCCTCAAGCCGAGCATTCCTGTACTCGGGGTACATCGCCACTTTCTATCTTCATGTTACGGTAAGCATCTCAAGTCCTATCTTTATAAATTTTTCAGATCCCTCTCTCACTCTTGTTCTCTATTTTTCAGTCAGGTTTATTGCTCGAAAGTTGTGGGTGCCATAACATCAATTTTTTTTTTTTTTTATCTGGGTAAGTTCTACCACACGGCTTGGGCTACGTGGTCATACATAGAACCCAGTTATAATTTTGATTAATGCCACTATGTTATGTGTAACACCCCGTATGTTAGTGTATTTTAATAAATGATTAGTTTATTTAATTTAAATATTGATTCTCTGGTTTTAGAATTTTGGGAGTTTTAGAATATTATTTTATAATATTTTAAATTGTGAAAATTATTTTATTGGGTTTTCTTCTTATTAATTATTGTTTGGATTTAAATTGATCTTTAATTTAAATTTGTTTGTTTATGGGTTTTAAAATTATTATTGTTTTATTTAAAGCATTTCACTGCATTTGATTAATTTTAATTAGTGTTCTGCAATTTAATTGCTTTTTATTTTAAAGAATGTTATTGTTGGAGTTTAATATTTTACTTTAACTAGTTTTAAGTTTAAACTGATTTATTTAATTTACTGTTTTAAAAATAATTATTTTGAAGATCAGTTGTGACCCAAAAGTTGTGAGGATTGGATCTCATTTCTTTTCTCCATCTTTTCTTTTCCTCTTCCTTTTCTTTTCTTTTCTTTTCTTTTCTTTTTCTTCTTTCTTTTTTTTTCTTCTTCTTCTTCCGGATTTCTCCTCTCCCAGCTCGACCCATTCTCTCTCCTCTCCCCCAAGCCGTTCGGCTCTTTAGCATCCAGAGCCGCCATCGGCCATTCGTGGCCCTCACCGCCGGCACCATCCTCTTCCGCAGCTACCGGCGAGTCAACCCCACCAATTTCAGACCACCCTGCGCCGCCATTAGCCTCCGAGAGCCATGCGAAGCTGCGGCGTTCCTCTACCTATTCCGCTGCCGTTCGGCCACCATTGGCCACCACTTCATCACCGGTACCTTGCCGTCCTAACACACCCAATTCCAGCTCCAATCCGTCACCGAAGCCACCTTCATGAGCTCATCTCCGTTTTGAGTTTTTTAGCCTTTCACCGCCGTTTTGGTCGCTACCCACGGCCAACCGTTGCTTCCACTAGCTTCACCACCTCCCATAGGCCCTACCCTATCAATTTCAAGTCTTCGTTTGACTCCGTTGAAATTTAGGTATAGTGTATATTTCAACCACAATGTTTTTACACTGTGGAGTTGCTATTTTGGTGCTTCCAGCTCCTCCATGATCCTCCTAAATAATTATTAAGTACTGTAAGTATTTCTCCAAAAGACTTTTAAGACCTTAATATATTTTTGCACTAACATGTTTTATAAACTGTGTTTTGGTTATCTGGTTCTACTGGTAACTGTTGGTTGTTGGAAATTAATTGCTTTCATGGCATTGTGCACGCATGCGTAGGTGTGTGTTTTAAGAAACCGTGTTTAAGGCTTTTCGGATACGTGTGTATCACCCCCAAGCCGAGATGGGGTATTATCTCAATGGAGCTCCTCTGGACACTCGGGAGCGGAATATACTGAATGTCGTCCCCTGGGACTTTTGCCCGGGACTTGGACGGGATGGTAGGGCTCTCGATCCGACTCCGTGACTCCTCAGGCTGGCGGGGGTCAGAGGATGCTTGGCTATGTACGTGGTGGGCACGGAACTGAGCATCACTCGTGTATCACTTGCACGATCGTTACCCGTGGGGTGACGATGAGAGCCTTAGGGTGAGTTTGGATGTTGAAGTGAGTTGAGTTGAGTTGAGTTGAGATGATAAAATATTGTTAGAATATTATTTTTTAATATTAAAGTTGTTTTGGGATTTGAAAAAGTTGAATTATTTATTATATTTTGTATTGGGATTTGAAAAAGGTGTAATGATGAGTTGAGATGAGTTGTGGTTCCAAACGTAGCCTTAGTATGTGGATGGTCCCTAGGGGAGGCCATGGTGCATACGGTTAAAATTGGAATTAATGTAATTATTCCTGAATTGTTATTTTGTGCCAAATGGTGATTTTTGGCATGTGTGGAAAAATTATGATTTTCGAGAAATTGTATTTTTCTCGAGTTTTACGCTTGGGTCATCATGTGCATGCATAGCGTTAGTCGTTTTAATATATTTATTGTCTTGAAGCATTTTAGGTTTTACTTACTTGCGGTACCATCTTTTTGGTACTGTAGATTTTGATGCAGGTTTTGAGGAGGCTGAGCTCGAGGATGCGGCTCCGCCTGAGGAATATGGACATTGGCTATGTTTGTATTTGAAGATTTTCATTCGCTTATGATTATTGAATTTTATTTGATTTGATATTGATTTGTAAACAAAAATCGTATTATGTTGACATGTCGATTTTTAGTACTTTGGTATTGTATTAAACTCTGGTACTTAGTTATTTGACTTAATATTTCTGCTGCGTATTGTTTATTGTACACGTGTTGCATTGCACACACTCAGCACATGTCGATGGGGTGTGTGACCGTGTCATCATCATCTCGGCATCTCGATTTCCGTGTGTGTTTGTACATAGAAGTTGGGGGCGCCACATTATGTCACAAGACATCGTTATAATCATTAGGCATCATCCGCTCGCTTTCGTTTTCATCGTACTAAACTCATAAGTTTAGGTAAGTCAATCTATAGCGATAGTATCGTTTTTTTTATTGGATATTATGATCTGTATTTTTTAAATTTTTATTTGAAAACTATTATGTTCTAGTTGTATAGTGAGTATGGTATAATTGGAATTACGTGGTTGGACTGAAATCTGGATAATTGTAGTTGATATGGTGGCTGTGTGAGATTTATAATTTCATGGCTGGTTGGGAATGGTGGTGACCAAGGGTGGAGTAGTGTATTGGTGTTGGTTGTCTTTGATTAAATGCATGTTGGTAAGAGGTAAGATATATAGGTTGTGTTTAGCTATTGGGTGGAGATTTTAGTGGCTGTATTGGGGTTTAAATGATAATGGTTTGAGGAGGGGACTGTTTAGGTTTAATTTTATGATAGGTATTGAGTTAAAAATGGGCTAGTTTTGATTGTTATTTAATAATTAGTAGCTTACTGGATTAGTTTATTAAATGCTTTGTATATGTTTTGACTAGGTGGTGATACTGTTAGAGTTCAGACTCAAGGCATTGATAATACACGGAAGTCAGGTAAACGGGGTTCCTATGCTAGATTTGCATAGAAAGAAATGAATTGGGGTTAGTTTATAAAAATGTGCATGTTGTTTTAAAAGGAAAATGTGAAAAACAATTTCAGTATATGTTTTGCATTCACTCTTGAGATATGTATGAAAGAGAAAATAAATACTTTTGACATGACTAGTGTAGACATGAACAATATTTGACATGTTTCTGAAATGTGCAAAAGAACGAATATGAAAATTGAAATTTTTGTATATATGATATGAAAATGATTTGGATATGTTTTTTATCAAATGAAAATTATATGAATATCTTCAGCATGTGGTTTGATATGATATGGATATGAAAACCTTTGGCATACTTATATGTTTTAATTCTGATTTTGAATATGGTTCTGATATGATGATACTGGTTCATGTGATATAGTTGGTACCAACACGATATGATATGAGTGTACCCATTTTGAAAACAAAGTGATCTTTTATGCATTCTTTCTTATGTTCATACTTGGGGCTTCAAAATTGAAAAATGAGAAATTTTACAATATGATACTGTCTGGTTTGACCATCGAGAATAGCACAACCCTACCACGGGGGTTAAACATGGTATATGATATGATATGATATGATACGATATGATATGATAAGACAAAAATGTTCAATTATGTTATGCCAAAGCGTTTTTGAATATGTAAATGGTTTATGAATATGAAAGATTGAAAAGTCACTCTAATTTTCTGATAATACGTTTTGAGATGTGCATATGAAAATGAAATATTTTGTTTCTGCATACCGAACTATCTAAAAAGGCTAATGTTTACATACTAGTATATGTTTTCTGCTTACTAAATTGTTAATACTTCACCCCTTATCTTTACAATATTTTTCAGATAATATTGGCGACCCAGCTGGGGGTTAGGAATAGAAATTGAAGCTTGACTAGATAAAGATAGAAGATTGAGTACCTAAAAGTACTATTATTAGTAGACGGGTTTAATTTGAGTATTTGAAGTTCTTTATGTTATTTGGATCTATTGAGACTTAAAAAGACGTATCAGTTTATTATGTTGAGATTATTGGGAGATTGTGGACCCTATGGTTTATATTATTTTGTAACGATGTCTCATGGAGTTTATATTATGTTTATTTGAAAAATATGGGATTGTGTACTATTTATGAAATCTTTGGAGTTTTTAGACACTTTGAGAGACATGATGTTTGTAAGTGACAGGTAATAATTTTCTGACCTGTTCAGGTACAGGGCCTTACACGATGCAGAAGCAACAAAGGGGAATTTCGTGTTCATCGAAAAGAGAGAACAAATAAGGAATAGATGAAGGGAAAAATCTCGTGCTCTTAGAAGAGAGAGAAGCCTGAAGTTGAGAGAGGGAGAGAGCAAAATGGGAGGAATGAGAAAAAGTCGAATTGGAAGGGAAAAGAAAAATATGAGAAAAGCTTGTGAGTTTTCATTCGAAGGGAGAACTGTGGCATGACATTTAGACTCAATTTTCTCCTTTGGTGTGCAATGTGCTGTTTCCGAACACTGCTGAGAATTTTTCCATATAAATACATGGTAAAAAAAATATGATTTTAAGTATATTTATGGCGTTTAGAAAAATAGCAGTGCTATACATATCTATTATTTTATGCACAATATTATATATATACCGAATGATAGTCCAATTTTATTAGTGTTTTATTTTTTAATTTAAATTTCAAATTTTGGATTTTAAATTTTTTATAATTTTTAATATATCAATATTTATGTAAATAAAATTGTAGCATTTTACTTATAAAAAAAATGAGCGATGCAAGAGACAAGATTATTTTACAGTTTTTCCTTAACATGTCTTAAGTGGTTATTTTCATAAAATAATGATAAAACTTTATTTTTGACAAAATACCCTATTTTATCATTATTTAAAATAAATAAAAATAAATAAATCTTAGTTTCAAATCTCTTATGATGACGTGACACATTCCGTACATAATAGCATAAGCACCAGTTGGTTCCGTGTGACACATTATTCTATCGCAAAACCCACTGTTCGTGACTCTGCTGGTTCTTTTGACAGGAACAGAAATGGCGGCCTCCCTGTCTTGCTCCCCAAACCCTACCTTCACTAGAGTGACCGTTTCTCCCAGATCCTCTCTCTCTCCCACTGTCCCTCACTTCCTCAAATTCCTCGCCACAGCCCCATCCCACCCCTTTAGACCCCTCACCGCTCGTTCCCAAAGCTCCTCATTCTCCTTCGCCGCCCCTCGAGCATCCGCCGCCGCCGCCGACAAGTCATCCTCAACCTCCACCACGTTCCATGGCATATGCTACGTCGTCGGTGATAACATCGACACCGACCAGATCATCCCCGCCGAGTACCTTACCCTCGTCCCCTCCAAGCCCGACGAGTACGAAAAACTCGGTTCCTACGCCCTCATCGGCCTTCCCGACTCCTATACCACTCGTTTCGTGGAACCCAACGAGACCAAGACGAAATACTCCATCGTGATCGGTGGCTACAACTTCGGCTGCGGTTCGTCCCGTGAGCATGCCCCCGTGGCACTCGGCGCTGCTGGGGTCGCGGCTGTGGTGGCGGAATCCTACGCTCGCATCTTCTTCAGGAACTCGGTGGCCACGGGGGAGGTGTATCCTCTGGAATCCGAGGGGAGAATCTGTGAGGAGTGTAAGACCGGGGACACGTTGACTATTGAGCTCAGCGAGAGCCGTCTGATCAATCACACGACCGGCAAGGAGTACAGGTTGAAGCCGATTGGGGACGCCGGCCCCGTCATCGAAGCCGGTGGCATATTCGATTACGCCAGGAAGACCGGAATGATTCCCTCCATTTCGGCTTAGAATGGCCCGACAGTACGGTTCCACAAGAGGTAAAATTTATTATTCGTGTGAATTATATTTGCTGGGATTGAGGTTGCAAAATTTGGGCCCTTTTGCTTGCTGCATTCGTTTTCTTTATGTAGATTGTTAATTGGGATATTGTGTAAATGCAAATGGATCGAATTGATGCAAGTTCGCGTGGCTTTACGTATCGATATCATTTTTCCTTTTGGGTTTCTTGTTCTCATTTGTTTGCCATTTTTTATTTTCCCTTAATCATTAAGTTGTCTGGTAGGCTACATTTGCATGTTGTTTGGTAGGCGACATTTGCTTCTGATTTCTACATGTAAAGTTTATAAATATATGTTGTGAGGTGGAGGAGAATGGATATGATTACTTCCTAGGGTGTGATTTTGTTGTGTTTAGAAGCTATCCAATGACGTATTATATTTGAATATTCTTCTGATATATATCTAGTCAGTGGGATTTCAGTCATTTGTAAATTTATTCTGATATGATGTATATTATCAGTGGTACGGTTAGGATCGATGATACAATTTTTGTTTGGCTAGTTGATGAGAAGTTGGTTGGAGAGTGGTTTATTCGCTAATGTGATGGCTATTTGGACTGAAAGAAGCTATTATGATCACATCTCTTCCTGTTGATGCAAGAGTGTAAACTATGAGATATCACATTGGCTCTCTCCTTTTTCAGCAATATCTTTCTTCTCCATGTTTTATGTGCTCTCCCAGCTTTTTGCCAGTGGATGCCCTGCTTTACTTGGATGTAAACGATCAGTTATACTTTTTTTCATGGAGACTGTTGTGCTTGGTTTTTAATGCTTAAGAGTATGAGATAGAGAGTATACTTGAAATTTGAAAACCATTGTAGTTGGTAGCTTTGAGATGATTTATTTCAATGATATGCTTTTCAGAGTGCAGAATATATTATTGAAGTGATTGCCAAATGAATTTTTCATGCTATTGTTCAGTTTAGCATTCAAGGAACTTGTGGGATCTTATTGGATGTAATTAAAGTGATTGCCAAATGAATTTTTTGGCTCAGAATTTCTTGATTGAAATATTTCTTTTGTTGAAATTTTCATAAACAAAAGAGTAATGCTAAATACAATCTTAAGGTGTGCAAGTCCCACACACTCCCTTTAAAAAAAAGTACGTAAATATGGGACTCACATGAAAAAATTATTTTTTTTAATAGTGGAGCCCACTTTTTTTTTTCAAAGGGAGTGTGCGAGGCTTGCACACCTTAGAGAAAGCAAATATAATTTCTCGTCATGAAATTGGCTTAGAGATGAAGTTAATCTGTAGCTTCTGTAATAGAACCATATTTGTTTGTCATAGTATCATTCCTTTTTTTGAAGAGAGATCTTCATGTATCCAGAAGGACCCGAACTATTGAATTGCCTGTATATTGAACCCCAGATTATTAGAATTTAAATGTGAAAAAGAATAATAAAAATGATAGGATTTATTTATTAAAAAAATATCCTTATGCATTTCATTTATATGGTAATAAAAATCAACTATAGATCCAAAAAAACTTTTGTAGTAACAATTCTTTGTTTCTTGTTTTCAGGACCTTTCTATGTATTGCATGTTGCTTGTAGCAGCGGTTATGATGTTCGTGGATCTTATCTTCCTGATAATCAGACTGTAGAGAGCTGCTTTGTTCTTAGGAGTCTCTCAGTAATAAAGGACCATTCTTCCTGAAACAAGCTGTATCTTCGTGTTTTATGCTTGTTTTCACTCGGATTTGCAGCAGTTGATAGTGTAGTGTGCTATATATCTTATCTTCAATGAATATTGCGGTTTTAGTTTTGATACATCCTCATAAAATGTTTGAATCTTTGTTTTTGTTTCCTTATCTTAAATGCTCTGTAATCCCCTGCATAAATGTCAACTTGGAATCCTGTTTCTCTTGAAATTTAGGACATACCATTTTCGTTTCTAAACATGGAAGCTGCCATCACCACCATTCCCTAATTTGTAAAATGATAATATGCAGATATAGAAGCATTAGCATTTCATAACTTGATCCGTATCAATTAACCCTTAGGGGTTAGCTCAAGCGGTGAGGGTCTTAGATTCGAACTATTGGGTGCAAACAATTTTAAGGGATCATGTTCTATTGGTGGGAAAAAAACAATAATATACTTAATTTGTGTGATGGGGATAACTTTAATCAGGTTAAAAGTTTATAATATCAATCAATCACTTAATTTAACGATTTAATACGTGTATTTTCATCTTTGACCTATAAGAATTTTTTAGTTTTCTTAATGCATGTTTTGATTTCTTTAACACGTGTATTTTGATTCGTGCATTTTTTTTTTTTTTTTGGTTAGCTATGGATCTTGATGTGCAAAGTTTACTTTGGCATACCATGTATTTGGTTCTTTGTCTCCCTATGCACTCCTGTAAGTTTGTGAGGATTTTAATCGCTAATATACGAGCGCATAAGAATAAGGGAGGGACACGAACCTGCCCTTCCAAAGCTTTAGAGGTTTGCTCGAGTGGTAAAAGTCATAATCTTGATGGTCTATTCTTCTTTACTATATTTCTTTCTTTCTTTTTTTCCTTTTCTAATACAAGAGAAGTATAACAAGATTGCCACCCTCGGGATTAATCGGGATGTTGTTCTTGGACACCTGGTTGCCAATCCAAAAAAAAAAAAACAAGATTACCACTGCACATTGGAAATGCTAATTAGAACGTCATTATGAAGCCGATCGTAAGTACAAGGGTATGTAGTTAGCCGGAGTTGGCATTGAATCCCACACTGAGAATGCACTGGAACACCTCATAAATTTTCTCGTCATTTCAGGGAAGTGCCGATCGATCACATCCTTCAAAGTCTCAGTCTTGTTAACCCAATCTAGACCTTTCTCTGTGTAAGTCTTGCAGTTGAAATTGGTTGTGAAAAAGCGATCAGCTTCTAGCCTCCTGACCAACATTATTGTACACAAAGAAAAGCATGAAGCGTCTAACAGCAAATCCAAAGTCTAATTTTGTTCGAGCAAGAAATGGAGTACGAGAAATGCTACTCATCAACCCTAGATACGATGTATAATTTTTAAAAACTTTGCTATCTTTTAGTTATATGTTAATCGTTTGATGCTACGCCAGGAAATGACTCAAGAACGATGGTTAAAAGAATGGTATACCTTGAAGCAATTAGTAGGAAGATGAAGAAAGCAGTCTCACTTATGGCAAATCCTTTGATCTTCTTCTCTGCATGCAAGCCAACCAGCAGATCAAGCTTCTCCATATCATCTCCATACAACTCACGGAGTGCATCAACAACATCATCATCGTCTGTCAAATCTTCCCACTTGCTAATAGGAATCATTAGTAAGTTCCTTCTGAACTCATTGTACCTAGCAACTCCTCTCTCTCGATCTCTATAGACTAATCAATCATGCAATATTTATCAAGTTAGATCTAGCTATGTTGAGATATTAAAGAAAATGGAAACTATGTATAGAAAAATGAAGCATGAGATGGATTACTTTCCAAGGTTGCCATATCAACTGGATCTAGTCTATCTTCACCATTAATATCATGGGCTACTAGGTTTCTCATCCATGATGGATAGTTCCATAATGTGACTGCCCCACAAGCCTGATGACCCATTGATACCAACATTTGTTCTATTCCAATTCTTGATAGGCTTCTCTCTCCTTCACTACCCACCAATTTCCTCATAGGCACCCTGGAGTATCACACCAAGTCAAGTTAATCATGTACTGTTTCTGTCCTGGCAACATTCATTTTGTGTTACAGAACTGCTTTTCTTTTTGGAAAATGATAGGGATCCGATCCCGTTCAAACATCCCGCTCCTTTTTTTTTTTTTTTAGTTTTTTTTTACGTAGTGATTAAGAAAATGTTGTTTAATAATATTGTGAATTTTCTTCTTTTTTTAAAAATATTTAAAAGTGTTAAATAAATGATGTGAAAAAAAAAACTTTAATCACTACGTAAAAAAAACTAAAAAAGGAGCGGGATCCCTAGCATTGCCCTTTCTTTTTCTCCCTTGTGTTTTCATTTTAAAAAAGAAACAGAAAATTAATTCTACTTCTTTTTCCATTTAAATGATTAGGAAAAAGAGTTGCTATATACCATATCTTTATTGCATTTCTATCTCACTATGCTGATGTGACACTACTACTTATAACTATTAGATCAATTCCTATATTTTATAGAAAAATTAAAGGATCAACTGGCAATAGCATGTCAATATGATAGGATAAAAGTGTAGAAGATAGCATTAGTCATTAAGAAAACCTAAATGGCAATATTAACACAAAATACCAATACCACGTGCCCTAAACAATTTACCTTAAGATGGCAGGGGAGTAGATTATATCCACCCCAATAATTTTAATACCCCCACCTGTATTTAAGATAATATATCTTAGTCTTATATTTATATATCGAAAAGCTTTTAAACATTTGAAAATCCTGAATCAGCACTGAGTTTCACCAAGTCTGAGTTCCTCCTTCCTTCTGCTGCTCTTCTCCTCCTCCTCCTCCAAATGACAGTATCTCTCTATGTGGCTTCTGGTTTTAAATGTGGCATGACACCGCCATGCACAAGTCTGTTTCCTTCTTTCTTCGTTTGGGCTTTGGGTTAATTTGGATTTCAATTTATGGGATGCTTTGGTTTCAATTTGGCTTTTGAATTTTCAATTTTTAGGTGTATTCTTGATTTGGGTTTTGAATCTTCAATTTAGTTGGTGTGTTGTTGAGTGTATGTTTGAGTTGGGTTCAAATCTTCAATCTTTGCAGAATAATAATTCTACTGATTGGTTGAAAGCTTTTTTTTTTTTTCCAACTTTTTTCTCTACAGAAAAATGCAAGAAAACCATTAAACGTATAAAAGAAACTGCAATGTGAGGAGAGAAAAGAGGAAGTACTCTTCTAGTACAGGAGGGCATTTGTCCTCTGAAGTTGAAGATGTAATGTCCCTAAGGACAAAATTATCGGGTAGAAGTGAATGCATTCTGTAGACACTAACAAACTCTTCAGTCAATGAATAGGGAACACCATGATCTCTCGGCTTCTTAAGACCAACTAATCCACTCAGTACTGGTCCCAGAATATGTCCAAATAAATCCTTAAACTTCTTCCCCAAAAGTCCATACCTGCAAGGAAAAATGCTTCATGTTTTGATTTCCACCAAATCTAAACTGGGAACGATTGCCACCAAAGTTGCACCAAACATTACTCTCAAATTTGTTGGATTTCTTCTTTTTTTTTTTCCTCACAACTCGCAGAAACGTCTGTGATTACCATTACTTAAATCAAATAAAAGCCATACATTTTTAATATCTTACCAGTTGATTCTCATCCCTGCCAGAAGAGTATCTGTTTTCAAGAGTTCAACAGTCCAATCGATGGTGTGAATTTTAGCAATGACAGCTGAGGTCACCAATCTGGCATGCCTATACAGCTGCTCATCAACCAGATCAGGATAATGTACCTAAAAGCAAAGAGCAATCAACTAAATCATTAGTTAAACAAAATATATTTCCATGTTAGAAAGTGCGTACATTATCAGATTGGTGATTCCATATGAAAAAGAAAAAAATTATGCAACAGAAATAAGGCATTTTGATCTTTAAGAGCAGCAACATTGCAAGTTTTCTGAAAAAAGTTGTAAAACCAAGTACTGAGAGCAATGTTTTAAAAAGCTCTTTAAATGTGTCGTATCAGTTGGTATGATTGAGAATTATAAAATCAAAGATGAATTAGCATACGTACTTTTAGCATATCACATATAGCATTGTGCTCTTTGACAAATAAGGCTTGTAGAAGAGAAAAGCCAGCCCAGCAATTTCGTACATCGCCTGAGATAGGAATACCTTTCTGATCATGCTGAAGAAGCCCATCTTCTGAGATCTTCAACTTTCCATCTTTGAATGTTCTCACCCTTTTCATGCCCTCGTTGTTATTCCCATAAATCACACTCCCATCCCTAATCATGTCAAAAGAACTCCACTTCTCTCAAAATCCATATATTCTTTTGCAATGGTTTGTTTTCTGCCAAACTAGAGGAGTTTTAAGTATTGACATTCAAAGTAGAAAACAGAGTTTCACTGGACATTCTTGATTACACCCTACATAGTAGCAACTAGAAACTTGCCACAGAGGATGAGTTCCAAATGTAATTGAAATAATTAGTTCTAGTTTTTTTCATTGGTTCAAGTTTTTAGGACAAGTAATTATTTAACTTGGTATCAAAACAAAGATCCTAAACTCGAGTCCTAACTCCATATTTTATTCTCATTTAATTATTCGAAATAAGTAAATTTATCTATTCCCATCAATTTTAGTTTTTGCATCATGTTTCCCGAAAATATTAACACGCGTGAAATCCTCCCTCTTCTCTTTTATGTTTTTTATTCTGCTTATTAACATGTTGAGCAAATTGGAACACATGATAGGACATTGTTTACAAAGACCAGCTGCTTCATTTGCAGTTCTATCTGTAATTAACTAAAAACTAAGTTTTTTCTTTGATAAATATTTAAAGGCAAATATTTTTAGTCAATTGCATATGGATAATTCCACCCAAATGCTTTGTTTGGTTGCTGAGGAAAGGGAGGAAAGGAAAGTACTAAACATTGAATCTTACATTCTTTCACGTGGAATTCCCAGTTTTAAAAAAAACTGTTCTCATTTTCTTTCATTTTCTATGCATGCAGGCAGAGAAAGGATCAAATGCAAACTCGTTCCCAATTGTATTCACTAATAAGACTAACAGGCAATACTTCCAAATTACTTACCACCAAGGAGTCCTTGTATTCAAAGAGCCAATCTTTGGATGAGGCGAACCTGTGGGAACTTTTCTGGTCTTGAAAAATTTGAATGATTTCAAGGGGCACTCGCTTGAAATCTCTTGATCAAGAGCACTGATTTCCACCTGTTTAAAAGAATTATGAAACAATAATTTCTCTTGCTTAATTGATGAATATATGTGTCTAAACAGGTTGTTATTTGTTTGAGCAACATGATTGGCCTCTCAATGCCGTAGTATCAAATGATTGACAGATAAGTAAAAAGTAATAAATAACTGTTCAATCAATTAATACCAAATTAAGACGAAGAATAGTATGTCTTATATTGATATGGTTAGATATCAATATATATATATATATATATCCTTATGTAGTAATATCATGATTATCGGGAAAAAAAAAAATCTATATACGTTGCAATTTACTTGCTAGAAAGCAAGCATAAGAATGGGATAATTTGGAGTAAAAACTAACCTGTTCAGTGTCCTCCAAATGATCAATCCAGTCATGAATCATGAACTGAATCCATGAGCAGGCAATCATGTTAAATTGATCTCCATTGTCAATGAATTCTTTCCTCGCCAAAAGCTTCGTGGCTACGACTGTTGGATGAGGCTCTAGCAGCTGTAGAGAAATAGATAGCAAGTTTTGGTTACCATACAGTATAATTTCAAGTGAAGAAGAAACTCATTTCAACTCATCTCCTCTTATCATTACAATTTTCTCAAATTCTCACATAAAATATAATAAACAATTCAATTTTTTTAAAATTTTAAATAATAATAATGTTAAAAAATAATATTCTAATAATATTTTATTCAACTCATCTAAAATCATTTCAACTCATATCTAAATCCAAACGGATTAAATAAATAAAACTGTTGTTTGTTTTGGAAAAATTAATAGGAAAATTAAGTAAATTTTGACGTTCCAGCATCATTTTTTTCCAAAACTTTTTCATCCAAATTATAATATTTATCAGCAATTAATATCCATATTCAGTTATTATTTTTTCGGAAATATATATATATATATCAATATTGGTTTAGACTAATTAGTTGTTAAGGTCGATAAAATCGATATAATTTTATCGATTGCATCATAATTGAGCATGTAAATTATCAAAAGAGTGATAATTTATTATGTAAAATTGATGATTTTATAGTTGAGTTTGTTAATAATATATATATAATAACTTAGGGTAAAATTTTCTGAACGCAAATGTCACCGTAGGCTACTTATATAATCATGAACTTCTGAACACAGAACTTATAAAGACAGTAATCAGTAGGAACTGTACTTCAGAGGCTAGCTGGGGATGCCAACTCACTCAAAAATATCAAAAGGGTACGTAGTGCTAGTATATATATTTGACGGCGAGTATAAATTTTACTTTTTATTTTATTTTATTTATATATATTTTTAATATATTTAAATATTTTAAAAAATAAAAAATATATATTAATACACTAATAATCATTTTCTTAATCAATAAGTAAAAAAAATTAAAAAAAAAATTAAATACACGAACGGTCAAAATGAGAAGATAAAATAAAATAGAATTATTCAATCATTAATAAACAGGTAATGATCTGCTGCCATCAATTAATGGGCAGTACTTCACAATGCAGGAAATATTGGCAGGATTAACAGAAGATGGTAGATTAAGATACCAAATTCAATTAGTCGCAAGAACCAAATTAAAAAAAGTTTTTAATTTGAATAAAAATTTAACAACTTCTCCCACTTGAACCCTCGTGAGTTTATAAGGAAGATAGATATACAACACAGTTTTTTTATTGATGGAGTATGTTAAGATCAGTTTGGGAAGAATTCTGGTGTGGGGTTTCTAGGCCTTAGACAGAGAAAAGGGAATAGGGAAATTAAGGACTTGTATCATGACTTATTCCTGAAGTGAAAGAACAAAGCAAAACCTGAAGTTTTAGGTTCCTGTCCTGTAGAATTACTACCCATTACTTTCATGCAACTTGCAAGACACTTACCCCATATCGTGAAGTTGATGGAGGCATGTTCCGGCCAAAAAAGGTTCCTTGGCTACCCACGGTGTCATCACTAGGGTGATTGCATGTTCCGTCTGCTGTCCGGTAGGCGAATTCGTCGGCGTCATAAGCCTGGCCATTGGTTCCTCCGACATGCAACAGATTATAACGTTGGTGCAGGTGTCTTCTGATCCCTAAATAAGCAACTCCAAGAAGTACCGGAAGTCTATGCCATATCCCCAGCTTGTCCACGAAATGCACAACCTAATTTAGAAAACCATGTATCAAAGTACTAATAAAAAAGAGTATAACATCTCATATTACATATATATATATATATATATATAAGTGAGTGATCAAAGATATATACGTAGAGATATTTGTACTGACATAGAACAACAAAGAGTCTAGGAGAGTCATTTTGGCAACGAGATGCTGAAGTTGTGGGTGCACGAAGGGTGAAGAGAATAGACCAGAGAATGCCATAATGTGCTGAAAGAGAGGGAGAGTTTCCTGCTTGTTTTGAGATTGAGATCAATTAAACTGTTCAGTTTGGAAGGCCAATAATTGATCAGAGGATAGGGGATATCTCATATATAAAGTTGCTGTACGTTGCACGTGACCATGTAAGAGGGGTGCATGTGTGAAGGCGCCAACTGCCAAGCCAGCTACTATCTGAATAGCAGAAGACAAAAGTGTACAAATTGGCCCTATTTCCTCCATTGGTTAAAAGCTCAATGATGTTTTTCTTTTTTTTCTTTTTTTTTTAAGGAAAACAAACTCATTTCATTAATCAATCGAAATTATAACTGTGACTTATCAATATATTAAAAATTCAAACTATAAGTCAAACTACACATCAACTCTGAGGCTTTCCCACACACAAATTCTTTTGTGGCGACCATTGTCTTAACTTCTTAACAAACTCTCATAATAGAGAAAGTGCTCTGTAAAACAGAACTTAGAGCCTCTCTTTGTCCTCTCAATGATGTTATATTGGATACATACATATATATATGTATGTATGTATGTATGTATGTATTTGTTGGGGTTGGTATATATATAGAATAATGCTAGAGCCCCGTTGAGAGCTCCGCTAGGGTCTAGCGCCAAGTGTTTTTTGAGGTTTTTATTTATATAAAATTTTTTAACAATTTTAAATATTTGAAAAAAATAAAAAAAATCACAATATTATTAAAAAATATTTCCTTAATCACGAAGTAAAATAAAAAAATATTTTTTAATATTTTTTTTAACTTTTTGATTAAAAAAGTATTTTTTAATGATGTTCTAAATTTATTTTCTTTTATAAAAATATTTAAATGTGTTAAAAAATCTATATAAGAAATAACTTAAAAAAACACATGAAAAAACAATGCTAGACCCCAATGGGAGCTCCCAGCTGGGACTTTAGCATTACCCACATACATATATATATTATATATATATATATATGGTGTCAAAATTATAAGTGTTATAACACCTCGCCAGAGATGCATTTATTTTATTTTCTCACCACATTTTTTGGAACATATTTGGGGTGAAAAATTTTATATATCAGCCACTATTCACTATCTCATAGTATTTCATATCTTATAAAAAACACTCTCACACTCTATAAAAAAAAAGATTATAGGTGTGGGGTGTGAAAGTAAATAATAGTTGATGCATAGAATTCCTCCTTTGAGATAGCAATCCTGGGAATCGGTTTTTGGGGATTGAATTTGGGTTATTAAAATGGATTTTTTTTAAAAAGAATAAAGAATAAAGTTTATTTAAGATCATTAGTATCATGAAGTGATAAAAATAAAAGAAAACAAATACAGAAAGAATAATAAGAGAGAGAGAGAGAGCGAGAGAGAGAGAGAGAGAGAGAGTCATGCTTAAAAAGGAGTTGACGTTTTATAAACTTAATAAGTACATATTTCAAGTTAATATATGCACATTATATAGCAATGGCATTGATAAATAAATAAATAATATCAAAATCTAAGTATAAAGCTTTCTGAGAAAAATTGATAATATAAAAAGTGGAAACTAGCTATCTCCTTTTTATGTAATTTTAATGTTGTGCAATTAATAAGGAAATTAAGCAAATGCATATATTATTATTCTCTAATGTTCTCCTTCAAAATTGAAATTTTTCAATGTCAAAAAACTTTCTAGAAAATTTTTAAAAATGAAAAATTAAATAATGTGTGTAAAAATCAACAAAATAGGGTACGTACGATATAAAACAAAATAGAGAATTGAGAGAAGAATATTGGTGCCATGAGATCAAGAATATAGATAAAGGAAGAATTTCAGAAAAAATGGTAACAAATTTAGTATTCTTTAAAGTAAACTTAGAAACTGATATGGTTTCGTATGATACATTTACATTAGATCTTGTTTTACAATCGAACGTAATATATTATATCACGTTAGTTTTTTAATTTACTTTTGTACGTGAGATATCTTTGTAGTTAAAACATTTCTCTTCATTAAATATAGCATTTACCTTAAGGAAAGGTTACATGCATGTATTAATATTCATTAAATACCGTTTTTGTATGCCAAAATTCATTCAAGATCGATCATTAATCCGTTACCCTTCCCCGAACGTTACATGGTGTACTGAAATTCATTAGTTTTAACTCTAATAATAAATTAAGTATGTGTACGTTTAACATTGATCAGCATTGCTTCTATTCATTCACTTCAGTCTATTGTATAAATACAAATTTCTTAAGAATAGTGTTATTTGAAAGGCTTTTACACCGCAAGGTCTGCAAACAATTTATATGGCATAATTTATTTTGTAAGATTTAAATTTTTAAAATTTATATATCTTCCAAATATAATTGAGTAAAGCTACTCATCATCTCAATTCTTATCATCTTATGATGTGGTATTAGATAATTGAAAATTATTTATTATATTTCATTTGTGAACTTATCATCTAATGACACATCATAAAATGATAAAAAGATGATGAAAGTTAAGATGATAAATAGATTTTTTTAATATAATTATATCACATAAATGATACGTAGTGTAAAAACTTTCAAATCTAATTCTGGAGTTATTGCACAAACACTCTAATTATCTTGTGGCGAGGTTTATATGTCAATTAAATGATGACAAATTACAAACTATGCCTAAATAGCTCATTGATAATTACCCTAAGAAGATTATTATTAAAGTCCCTATATCTACCTAGCTAGCTACCTACGTACCTATCTGTCACTGTTGAGAATTTTCCATCTGCATTTCTTTTTGTGCCAACAATTGATAACAAACAGCATTAAAAAGTCAATGCAAACTCAAACGAGTTTAAACTTTAAGTTAGGTTTGAATATAAAGAATGGTTTTAATTTATCTCATCTAATTATTATAATTATTTTTAAATTTTTATATAAAATATAATAAATAATTTAATTTTTTTAAATTTTAAAATAATAATTATATTAAAAAATAATATTCTAATAATATTTTATTTAACTTTTAATTTTCATCTCAATTCATTATTCAAAGCTCACCGAGCTTGCTTTCATTTCTGGATCCGGAACAACGTTAATGAGTTCCTCTTTTTCACTATTTCACCTGGTTATATATTCTATGATCAGTTAGTCTACGTATAATCTCCAAATAAGACTGCTTATGCAAACTTAAACAGTTTTATCTTTAAAAATTTTTAAAAATTACAATAATATTTCTTTCAAAATAGTACTTTTTATTATTTAATGAAACACATCAATAAGTCTGCACATACAGTCTAAGTAAGGATTGCAAATAAAATTTCTGATCACTATATTGCATGCCAACCAGTTTCTTTTGGATCAACACATGATCATGAGTATAATTAATGTTGGGATCTACGCATGCATTTAATATTATGAGATTCACATGCAAACTGTATCCATCTTTTAATTTCCAAATTGGAAAAATATTTAGACCAAAAAATTGTGGAGGATATATGTTAATCTCTAATTTCTTTCCTGTGTCTCGAGTGACATTTTAGCCCATGCCACGATCAGGACGATGTCTCCACCGTAATATTCGATCCTTCCAAACCAGCTAATGTGTTATTGCAAGTGAGTTAAAGTAGTGGATATATAAGAAACTTCCTAGAAGTAGACAGATCCATCGATCATCATTAGTACCATATATTAATACAATAATATTTAAACATGTGAACAGTTTTGTACATTATTATTCATGATAGCTATATATATATATATGTGATACAGTTTGTGTGGATGATTAATGGTAATTAGAAAAGAAAAAGAAAGATTGATTCCGTAAAAACTTGGGAAAAGTCAGATGGAAACTCCCAAGGTTTCAATATTCGGTGCCAACCAAATGAATGAATGTTTATAAGGTAGTTGGCTAGCTTGGCCTGTGTCCTGAAGAACAGGGCACAGACGAGGCTAGCTAGCTAGCTAGAGATCTCGAGCCCCTTTATAACTCTTACGTACAAAGTCAATTACAGTTGGTTACCGTTAACACTTTTAATGATGTTAAATCTGAATAGTTTCGTTTCAGTTTCAGTTCTCTATGTTTGTCCTGAGATTATAGATGGATAAAAATGATCTAGCTAAAAAATCAATCTCAAAGAAAAGGATTTAATGGCTAATAAATAAGAATAGAGAACTAATACTTTTAGGGGGACAAAAATGATAAACATACAATCATTTACACAACTATATATGTTTTAAATTAGGAATATTTTTGTAATTTTTTAACGCATGAATGAGTGTTTAATTTAAAAATCATCCATCAAATAAAAACACCATAATTTGATGGATGATTTTTTTTTTGCTAAGAAATATGATGTCAACTTTGTTCAATCTCAACCTAAGCTAGTGGACTGTCTATTCAACTGTCGTTGTAACAATTAGTAAAAAAATTAAATAATGTTAGATACAAGTCTCAAATATACACACGTTTTATATAATTCTTTTGTAAACATGTAGTCTCCATAAAAAAAAAAAAAGAATTTTTAACACTTTTCTATAGTAGAATCTATTTTTTATTAAGGGCTTGCGTGAAATTTCTGTATTTAGAGTTTGTGTATATCCTTTTTTGAAAGAGAAGTCCTGAAAAAAAAAAAAAAAAAAAATTCCAAGCAGCATGGGCTCATGGATGGTAAATGAGCTTTCGATCCATATGGGTGTGTGAGATATTTCTTGTGGGAATGCCTTCGAGAGGATATGATTGTTGATTTGATTGGGTTTGCTCCAGTACGTTTGAATAATAAGATAAGATGAGATAAAAATTTTATAAATAGTAATGAAATGATTTGCGAGTATTAGTAAAATAGTTTTAGTTAAGATATTTTATTGGGTTTTGATAAATGAGAGAAAAAAAAATTGAATAAAAATATTACAAAGTTATTTGAATATAACTTTTTAATATTTTTGTTTTGAAATTTAAAAAAATTGTATTGTTTTTTATATTTTTTTAAAAAAATTTAGAAAAGTTGTAATGATTAAATAAAAAGTTGAATATTTGAAATTGAAAAAATATTTTATATTTAAATGATATTTGAGAAAAAATTATAAAAAATTTAAAATTCATATCATCTCATCTCATCTAACTTTTCAAACAATTCCTAATCTTGGAGTTGGATTGAGTTGAGAGTCCAAACAATGTTAGATTGGGCTGAGATATTAAACTATAAGGGGCTTGCACATTTTCAGTTTCTTTTAATGAGAAGGTTTTAAGAATGAAACCATTAACTTTGTGACATTTATTTGGGATATTAGATTTGACTCATGGTTTGAGTTAAGTAACTCAAACAACTCGAGCTCGATCTTTTATGACTCGATCCCAACACACAACATTCAAAGTTAATAATCTTTTGTCAGAATCTGCAAATTCGACATGAACCCAACTCAAAAATTATTGGGTTAGGGTTAAGGGTTTTAATGTTGTTAATTAAATTAGTCGGATTATGGTTGAGTAATATATGACACGATTGAGATTTGATGCGACCTAAACTTGACACAAGAATACAAATTTAAGGTGGAGTCCACTTTTTTACAATGACTTGCATGAGACTTGTCTATTTGAAACTTGTACAAATTATTTCTCTACTCAGAATATGCTCCGTGGAAGTGAGTTGTAGGGTTTTCGTTAAATGATATTCAAATTCTTAAAAAGGAAAAGGAATAAATTGTGTTTTCTAGTTTCCATAGGAATGCAGGCAGTATCTTCTTGATCTGTTGGATTTTATTTGATACCTACTTTGCTTGATTGTAGCAGGACTTGTTCTGCACTGGTTTGATATTCCTTGTATATTCTCTCTGTATGTTTGATCTTCGTCTGTCTCATTTTGACTTAATTGGGGAACTTGTTCGTCATTTCACGGGATTGGGGATTCATTAAAGAAACCTGAGAAGGTTGATGCCTATATCCTTGGGGTAGAAAACTACTTGACAATTTGTTTGTAAAAGCTTGTTAAGAAATTGCAGGTTCTGAAGATTTGTCGGTCAAGCTCCTTGGGGTGACAATGCGTGGTTGCTGCCTTCTGGTCTCATCTAGAGTCATCTATGTTGCCAATTTTTTTATTTTTATTTTTTTTAAAGAAAGGAGGGCGGCACCTCTATTTATTAATTAAAAAATCCTTATTAAGATGGAGAAATAACCATGATTACAACTTCTCCCAAAAAAGAAAAACTCCCTTAAAAAACAAGGCTACTTAATGAATGTAAGGTAGTCCCCATCTATCCATACAAACAAGCTCCCGAAATCTCCCCG